>AYJT01029479.1:0-21448 GCA_001278415.1 Ocimum tenuiflorum | reverse complement strand
AAATTCTTACTTGCTTTCGTGATATGATCCTAGAATCTCCGTTGTTTTATTAATTGTGTTGTTGCCTTTCTGTTTTGAATTTATTTTGGAAACAACTCTCTTTATTCATTCGACTAGACAATAGGGCCATCGATAACGAGTTAGTGCTTGACGACGTTTCTTTGTACCTAATCCCTGAGTTCGATCTTTTTACTATTGCGACCCGTTTTCCATTAAAGAAAATGTGTATCAGCAGGCGGCAGGGTGGCTCGAGGCAAACCGGCAGGAATTCTCAGGTAGCTTCGATCTTGAAAGCCAAGTTGGAGAACGAGCGCGCTTCCAAAAAGAAGGCTGATGACGAAAAGGCCTCACTTGTGGCCAGGAAGGGATGGGATAAAGTGAAGCTGGAAGGGCTACAAGTGAGGTTGGAGGTTCCTGAGAAGAAGGCTCAGGACTCTCAGGTTCAAGTCCTTGATAGTAGGTGAACACTGACCAAACAATTTATCGAATCTGTAGACCGTTATGAAGTTTAACCCGTTGGACAGTAAAACATAGAATCCACACTACTATTTAGACAAGTTTAAATGAGGAAAAATAACTAAACTACCTAAGAGAAACATAAAATAAAATAAATAAAAGAAAATATTGATTCTAGGACATTCTACTCCTTCCATAGATTATTCTTATTCAATTGAATTCATTTACCAAGTTAAGTTTTCAATTATGTGAAGTATCAGTTATGTTATTCTTAGTCGTCCTGGCTTGGACACGACATAATATGGAAATAGAATTGCAATTAAATCCTGGCTCGGACATCTAACCAATTCTACTCTTGATAATACCTACAGATTCACACTCCTATACAGTTAATTCCTAACTCGGGCAATTAACAAATCGTATTCTCAATTCACACTTCCCTATCCTTGATTTATCATTGGTTTGACATAAATCTTAGAACAATTATGAAGATAGTTGATCAGGCAATCTAACACATAAAATCAGGCTCGACGGAATTGAAGAAATAATAATGAGAAAGGAAAAATAATATTAAATAAATCCACAAAAGTTTAAACCATAGAATTCATCCAGATCTAGCTTAACATAATGATTACAAGAGAGTGATTCAAGTTGGTTTGGAAAGCTAATTCAGAGATCTTTCCAACCGTATGAATTAATGACCGAAATTCAAGTACACTGGCAGTTTGACTCCTTTCAATGGACCCCTTGTGCAACAGAATGCTTAAAATACATGTTTTTCATCCACTTTTGTTTGTTTTTCACTAAAATCCTTCACAACAACTCAAACAACCATAAAGTCACCAAGATAAATAAATCAAGCTCATAGTAACATTGATTTGCATGTTTTGAACACTAAAAGCACTCAAAAACTATCCAAAATACATTGCAAATCATGGTACTATCACACCCCCAAACTTAAACCATTGATCGTCCTCAATCAATCACATTAAACAACATGTAAAATGAATCACAAGACTCAAAAATGCATTCGACATAATCAACAAACTATGACAATGTAATCAGAATGATAAAACAAATTAATCTCGAATCATCCCAAACACATAAATCTCACGAAGATATTGTCAAGTGTTTAGTGACTGTGTTTACGCTCAAACCATGAATATATCACCCCCTACCATAGGCTTGCAAATCATCTACATTTCCACTACTAAAAATTGTAAACATAAAACAAGATCTTGTTGAGTTTGCAACCTCAACTCCTCCAAATCAACTGCATTTTTTTCCAACTCCTCAATATGATTATAAATCATCTTCCACCTTTTCTTCTTAAAATATTCAACACAAAACAAATACACTTTTCACCCGTTTTTTTTTTCTTTTCATTTTATTCCTTCTTTTTTCCCATTTTTTTCTCATGTTTTTTTTTTCAAATCATGATTTCTTTTCTTTTTCTTTTTTTTTTCATTCAAACATTTTTGTCACTTTTTTTTTTAACAACGACATTTATCCATTTTTTCCAAGAGCAACAACCACAAAAATGAAACCACACCTTATAGACAAGACGAAACCAACAACTTTCTTAGACTCTTAGTCAATAAAAGAAAAATTAAGGCTCAAGTGGGCTAACAACGGATAACAAAAAGATAATACTTTCCTTCCTCCCCCTCCCCTAAACTTATTCAACACAAAGTGGAGAATGCGTTTGTGAAAAAAAATCAAGAAATTATTGTGAAGACACATAAAAGTAAGGAAATCCTAAATTATAAAAAATAATTAAAAACTGATAAATGTGATGGGGTGCCTCCTATCAAGCGCTATTATTTACGTCCTTAGCTCGAAGATACTTCAATAAAGATGAAGGTGGATGATGTCTCAGGTATTGGAAGACATCCACTCTCTTATCTTGATGTTGTAGATCTAGGGAATATATCCATGCTATCATCCACTCAGAGTCAGCCAGTGCATCATTCTCTCTAAGGCAAAAGTTCAAAAAACCATCCATAGTGGCTTCTCCATGTTGATGCATATGCTTAATTCTTACTAAGCGTGGAGCACACACCTTTGGCATCGCAAATTTATGCACTAAAGAAACATCATTAGATTTAACCATGAAAACATAGTAAAAACGAACAACATTAAATGAAGGAAGTGAATAATCTTTCTCATTAAAGTCCAAAGAAGACGACAACGAATATGTAGTCTCATGGTCGACCACAAGACTGTCATCAACTGATGTCTCTACAGCCTCCTCGATCAGCTCATGAGTCATGGGCTTCTCCTCAGTACTTATTTCCTCATTCCACGTCTCTAAGATCTCTTCACTCAGTTCACAAGTGTAACACCGTGATATTTTTGGAGTTTTAATTTATTGTTTAATTGTTTTCCCAAAGTGGCAGGAAATAATAGTACGACAATTATGAGATGAGAGCTACGAGCTCACTTATTAGCTCAAAATCGAGACCTTCATGACTTATGTCATGAAACGAGTTATAATATAAAGTATGAATTATAACATAAGAACCTTCCCCAAGCCCTAATCCTAACCCTTCTTCTACCCAAGTATAAATAGTGATTTTTAGGGAGGCACCTTCACACATTCAAACCTCATGTGTTGAGACCCCAAACTCTCTCAAGAACCAAACACATGTACTCTCACACTTAGCATTGAAGGAGAAGGAGAAGGAGTAAAATCTTGAAGCACCGTGAGCCCAACCACCATATTTTTCATCTTGAGACTTATCATTCAAGGTAAATGTTCATGAACTTGCCTATAACAACTTTGAAACTTTCTTGGTTAAACATTGATGAAACCCATGTGAATCTTGAGATGATTGTGTCATATGCTCACATTTGATGATTCGGTTCCAAGCCTTGCAATATTTTCATGCATATTGAGTCATTACACATTCGTTTAACTTGAAAACCAAGACCACCTTGGCATGTCATATGCTTGAACTTGAATCCTTGTTCTCGGGTTCAAACCTTGATTTTCTATGGATGGAATCTTATTATTATTGAATCTAGATGCTTATTGAACCCTAGCACCTCTTATTCTTGCTTGTGGGAACTAGGAATAGCCATTGGAAAGAGTCAAACATAAAAAAATCCACCATTTTGCCATTTTCGTGCATGCGGCAGATCCTCTCTTTTGACCGAAAGCCCCATTCACTGCACCCACGCAACCTTTCACCTGGGGCATTCAATCAAAAGGGTACCACTTCGAAAGCCCCGTTCTGCTCACGTGCGACCTTTCGCCCGGGGCATTTGACCGAAAGGGTACCACTTCGAATGCCCTGCCAGCTGTTAAGCACTCAGATCCTTCAGATGATTTCGATCAAAGGTGCTTTCTGAACCAACTCTTGATTCTGAACGTGTTCTTTCGACCCTATAATGTTTTCATTATGTGATCGAGCCTCGAATGCCTAGATCTGAACCAACTTTGATCGACCTAATAATATTTCCATATCAATTGGTGCGATCGAGCCTCGTATCCCTCGATCTGAACCGACTTTGATCGACCCTATAATGTTTTCATTATGTGATCGAGCCTCGAACCTTCGACCCGAACCAACTTTAATCAATCCAATAGTGTTTCTATTTTGATTGATGCGATTGAGCCTTGAATCTCTTGATTTGAACCGACTTTAATCGACCCGATAATATTTCTATTTTGATTGATGTGATCGAGCCTCAAATTCTTCGATCCGAACTGACTTTATCGACCTGATAATGTTTCTACTTTGATTGATGTGATCAAGCCCTGAATCCCTCGATCCAATCCACACAGGATCAACTTGATCAACTTGACGGTGATTAGAGTGGTTGTGAATCTAAATCAACAAATGCGGTCAGAGCCTAGTATTAAATGATGTTATGGTTTAATATTATTTGATCGAGTCTCGAAGAAAGAAAATGCCGAGACTAGTGCACTGTTGGTGCCTTCCAAATGGAATGGACACTGTGGTTGTGGAAGAAGGCTTATTTTCCAATTCACATATGATAACAGATATAGATGGGCTGAACTTAAAACCCAAGCTTGGTATGAAATGCATAAAAGGACTTTGACGGACATGGGAGGATTTCAAATGAACTAAAACCCCATGTGCCTATACATGAATGATCCTAACAGTTCCAGCTTGTATGTATGTATTATTTTCGGCAATGTGCTCACTGAGTGCAAATGTACTCAGCCTTGCATGTGTTTCTAAACGTGCGGGTTGAGCGTGGTGGAGTCCGGAGACATTGAGCATATTTGGAACATTTTGAGAAACTAGATGCCCAGGGATACGTATCTTCATATATGTATTCTAGCCATGTAAATTCGCTATTCAAATGCCACGTTTCAAAAACTGATGTAATAACTGCCTCATAATATCTTCGTTTAGACTTAAACCATCTTAATAAATTACTATTTTGTTATTACACTCGCTTCATTGTGAATTATTACTGCTTATTTGAGTAGCGCTTCGGACCTAAAAAGGACGGGGTGCTACAGAGTGGTATCAGAGCGGGTCACCTTGTTGGACCTGACTCATTCTTTCAAACTGAAATAAGTCTTGAATGGCTACTCTCTCCTTGAATCCATTCCTAAGATTAAAACCCTTTGCCAAATGACCCGAGGACCAATAAAAATCGCTCAACGTCCGACTCACTGCCTTAACCAAGAAAAAGGTATTTCAACAAACTTTAAATTTCAAAATATCTATCTTGAAGAAAAAAAATGGTGACGATGAATTTGGCAAATGCCCATGCAAGGTACAAAATGTTTTGAATGTTTGAATAGCCGAATACCTCAAATGAGGAATGGTAGGGCAAATGCCTGAGAGAAAATGATTGAAAAGCAAAACTTGGCCAAATGGCGAGAAATTTCAAAATGGGTTTTGAAAATGAGATTTTTGAAAGAAAAGAATCTTTAGAAAGCCACATTGCATTGAATACCAAGATGAGCCTAAAGGCCTTGGATTTTGCCTCGAACGTAGATGATTAGGAAGTATATTCTCTTATGAACGAACCTAGACAAGTGTCAGGAATCCCTAACGGATGATAATCGAGAATGAAATCAAACCGCCAAAGCGCAAACTTGAGCTGCTAAAATTGAATTGAACCACCAAGGATAATTGAATCATGGACAAAGGTCCCCGAGTTTGTAATTATTGACAAAAACAAGCAAGTACTACGAAGAGGCAACGAATGGCCACAATGTGGCGAAAATCGGGTCAAATGACTCACTAAAAGTGCAAGAGGGCGATATGGCCCTAACGAAGGTCATACAACATTGATAGCCAGTACGTGGTGAGATCAGAATTGTGATGACCCAACGAGGAACGAGGTCGAACAACGACAAGTCGCCTAATGGTGATGAACTCGATAAGAGTTCCAACTCAAGCAGCCCAAGCTGTCATTCGAATCAAAACCACCCAAGTGGCTACTAGAACATGGCTGTGACTACCACGAAAGGTGGAATAGTTTACTGCGGGTTTTAGCTAGAGGGGCAGGATAGAGGGACACCGTAGACCTTACTGTGAGTTGATTTTGTGTTTTATACCTGTTGTCTATGTATCGTAGAGTTGTGCCTACTATGTTTGCTTATTTCTACTGAGTTCTGACTTGTGCAAATATTATGCAGATGGCATACAGATATTTCTACTTGAGACCTTGAGGACCGAGAGGCGATACGCCAAGTTCAGTAAATGCAGGAATTCTGGTTAATGGAAGTAATGTTCTTAGGCCATATTGTTTTAGCAAATTGTACAAAGGTCGATCCGACTAAGGTATAAGTCATGAGTGAGTGGAAGACTCCTACCATACCAAATGAAATTCGGAGCTTCTTGGGTTTGGCTGGTTATTATCACCGATTTATCGAAGGATTTCCTAAGATAGCGAAACCAATGATGAGATTCCTATAGAAAGGATTGAAGTTTGAATAGACAGCAGAATGCGAAGCAAGCTTCCAAGAATTAAAGAAAAGATTAACAACCACTCCGGTACTAGCCATCCCAAAAGCCGAGAAAGATTATGAAGTTTACACCGAGGCATCGAAGAGTGGATTGGGATGTGTGTTGATGCAGAATGGTAAAGTGATCGCCTACGCTTGGAGACAGTTGAGACCTCATGAATTGAATTATCCAACACATGATCTTAAATTAGTAGCACTAGTGCATGCTTTGAAAATATAGAGACACCACATGTATCGAGTACGATGTTCGATCTTCACGGGTCACAAGAGTTTGAAGTTTTTCTTCGAGCAGAAGGACCTGAACATGAGGTAATGCAGATGGTTAGAACTAGTGAAGGATTATGACCTCGTCATCAACTATCATCCAGGCAAGGCGAATACAGTGGTAGATGCTTTGAGCTGAAAGGCTAATTCGAGAGTGTACGCACTCTTAACTCGTGAAGAAGAGCGGATCCAAGAATTCAAAATGATGAAGCTAGAAATTCTGACCCCACCTACCACAGTGAGGAGCACGATGGTAGCACTGACAATGGTTCCTGACTAGAGGACCCGTATAATCGAGGCACAAAGAAAGGACAAGTATTTGGAAGCGCTAAGGGCAAAGTTCCGAAGGAACACAAAGAAGCAACTGATAATGCCCTACTGTATGAAGGAAGAATTTGGGTGCCTAATGGTGAAGACCTAAGGAACAAAATCATGAGTGAAGCTCGTGAAACACCCTACACCACTCGCCCTGGTAGCACTAAGATGTACCACGACTTAAAGCAAAGTTTTTGGTGGGATGGAGTGAAGAAAGACATGGCATCATTCGTGGAACGATGCTTAGCCTATCAACAAATGAAAGCCTTACATCAGCGATGCTATGAGAAGTTCCAGCCATTAAAGATCCATGAATGGAAATGGGAGCACATTTCTATGGATTTTATGACAAGCCTACCCAAATCACAGTGTAGAAACATCACCATATGGGTAATCATGGACCGACTCACCAAAAGTGCCCATTTTGTGCTGATCAAGATCACTTATGGATCTAACAAGCTAGCTGAGTTATACCTATGGAAAATATTGCGATTGTATGGGATTCCAGCGACAATCACGTCCGATCGAGATGCGAAATTCACATCCAAATTTTGGACAATTTACAACGAAAAATGGGGATGCGTCTAAATTTTAGTACAACTTTTCACCCTCAGACCGATGGCTAGTCAGAACAAATTATCCAGACCTTAGAAGATATGTTGAGGACAGTGGTATTGGACCACGGAGGCAGTTGGGAAAGAATTTTACTAATAGTCGAGTTTGCCTATAATAACAGCTATCAGGCGACGATCGAAATGGTGGCGTATGAAGCACTTTATGGCAAGAAAAGTAAATCTTCATTATATTGGGATGAAGTAGGCAAGAGAATAGTACTTGCACCAGAAGCTGTGGAAGACATGATCGAGATGATTCGAAAAATCCAAGCTTGTACCAAAGAAGATAGATAGAAGTTATATGCTGACACCAAGCAAACCGAATTGAGCTTTGAAATTGGCGACAAAGTGTTTCTGAAAGTATCACCATCGAAGGGAATCACTCGATTTGGGGTAAGCAGAAAACTGAAACCTCGATACATTGGACCCTATGAGATCCTCGAGTGGATTGGAGCAGCAGCATATCGCCTAGCCTTGCCACCCAGTATGGGGAATATACACAACGGGTTTTTTTTGTGTCGCAATTAAGAAAGTATATGTACGATTGAAAGCACATGATCCAACATGAAGAAGTTGCTCTAGAACCAGATCTCCGGTATGAGGAAAGACCAGATGCCATACTCGATCGAAAAGTGCAAGAACTCAGACCCATATCAATTCCACTTGTGAAAGTTCTATGGAAATATTACGGAGTAGAAGAAGCAACATGAAAACATAAGAACAAGATGAGAAGCAAATATCACGAGTTATTTGAGCAAGTCTAACAAATTTCGAGGACAAAAATTTTCGCAAGGTGGGGAGAATGTAACACCCCGTGTTATTTTTGGAGTTTTAATTTATTGTTTAATTATTTTCCCCAAGTGGAGGGAATAATAGTACAAGAATTATGAAATAAGAGTTACGAGCTTACTTGTATGCTTAAAATCGAGACCTTTATGACTTATGTCATGAAACAGGTTATAAGATAAAGTATGAATTATTACATAAGATCCCTCCCCAAGCCCTAACCCTAATGCTTCTTCCACCCAAGTATAAATAGTGATTCGTAGGGAGCCACCTTCAATCATCCAAACCTCATGTGTTGAGACTCCAAACTCTCTCAAGAACCAAATACTTATTCTCTCACACTAGGCATTAAAGGAGAAGGAGAAGGAGTAAGAGCTTAAAGCACCTTGAGACCAACCACCATCTTCTTCATCTTGAGACTTATCATTCAAGGTAAACGTTCATGAACTTGCCTATAGCAACTTTGAGACTTTCTTGGTTAAACATTGACGAAACCCATGTGAATCTTGAGATGGTTGTGTCATATGCTCACATTTGATGATTTGGTTCCAAGCCCATTACACATTCGTTTAACTTGATAACCATGACCACCTTGGCATGTCATGTGCTTGAACTTGAATCCTTGTTCTTTAGTTAAACCCTTGATTTTCTACGAATGGAATCTTATTCTTATTGAACCTACATGCTTATTGAACCCTAAGACCCCTTATTCTTGCTTGTGGGAACTAGGAATAGCCTTTGGAAATAGCCAAACATCAAAAATCTGCCATTTTCGTGCATGGGGCAGATCCTATCATTCGATCGAAAGCCCCGTTCTGCATACGCTTGACCTTTCACATGGGCACTCGATCGAAAGGGTACCACTTCAAAAGCCCTATCCTGCACACGCGCGACCTTTCCCCTGGGGCATTTGATTGAAAGGGTGCCATTTCGAATGCTCTGATAATGTTTCCATTTTGATTGATGTGATCGAGCCTTGAATCTCTCCATCCGAACCAACATTGATCGACCCGATAATGTTTGTACCATGATTGATTTGATCGAGCCTTGAATCCTTCGATCCAATCCGCACATGATCAACTCGATCATGATTTTGATCAACTCAATCACATCCATTCTGATTGACTCCATCGAACCTTGAACCCCTCGATCTATTCATACACAATTGATTCGATCCCGACCCTGATCGATCCAATCAGACCCCGTTCCAAAAATTTGACACGAAAAATTCAAGTCTTGTATCCGAGCCTCCACTCTTAACCCAACTTAAGACAAACTTTTGACGCAAGTTCAGTCAACCCTTGACCCTAGCTGAGTCAAACCTTTGACCGAACCAATCCTACCTTGAATATAACTGGTACTATTAAATAAACTCGATAAAATAAGCTTATTAAGGGAAGCTAATGCTCTCAGATATTTAAATAATGTATCATTACTTGCCAACAAGTGTCTTCACTTGTTGGCTTTCCTATAATCCCAATAATCCGTGAAGGTGATCGAGAGCCCGATAATTTCGAGACGAGCAGTCGACAAGGCCAGCGAAACTAAAGCTATTGCTAACATCTAGGTGGGCTTTCCTATATACTAAAACTAAAATGAAATATTTTACTACTTTATCAAGTCATGAAATACTTTGAATAAAATGAATTGTCAAGAATAGAAATGTTTTACATTATCTATCTATCCTCTAATCGGATGGCGGTTAGAGAGGTTGTGAATCTAAACCGACAAATACGGTCAGAGCCCATTATCAAATGATGCTGTGGTTTAATATTATTCGATCGAGTCTCGAAAAAGAAAATGCCGAGACTAGTGCACTGTTAGTGCCTTTTAAATGGAATGGACACCGTGGTTGTGGAAGAAGGCCTACTTTTCAGTTCACATATGACAACATATAGAGTTGATTGACTTAACTTAAAACCCAAGCTTCATATGAAGTGCATAAAATGACTTTGATGGACATGGGAGGATTTCAAATGAACTTAAACCCCATGTGCCTATTCTTGAATAATCTTGATAGTTCCAGCTTTTATGTATGTATTATTTTTGGCAATGTGTTCACTGAGTGCAAATGTAATCAGGCCCGCATGTATTTCTAAACGTGCAAGTTAAGCGTGGTGGAGTCCGGAGACATTGAGCAGATTTGGAACATTTTGAGAACCTAGATGCTCAGGGATACATATCTACATATATGTATTCCAGCTATGTAATTCTGTTGTTCAAAGGCTATATTTTGAAAACTGATGTAACAACTGCCTCATGATATCTTCATTTAGATTGAACCATCCTAATGAATTACTATTTTGTTATTACACTCACTTCATTGTGAATTATTACTGCTCATTTGGGTAGCGCTTCGGACCTAGAAAGGACGGGGTGCTACAACAAGGCTCTAGATTCTCCTTGATTGTTGCTTTGAATTCTCCGAGCACTTTTCTGTAGAGTCCTGATAGTTGAGCCAACAACTTATCTAATTGATTTACGACGTATCTATGTCATTCCTTAAGTACTTTTGATGCACCTTGTCCTTGAAATCCTCCTCTATTTCTCGCACCTCAATAAAAGACCTATTAATCCTTTTTTACAACATTGACAAATATGAATGATAATCTTCCAAAGAGGAAAAATTAGATTTAACATTTTTTTGTATGTGAAGAAAAAGATATACAACCCTTGTAGTAAGCAATATTGAACCACACACTTCCCATGCGTCGGTTCATGATCTCATAGTAGTCTACTGCGATCTCATCCTCCTCATCATCACTGTCATCATCTTCTTCGCTTTCCTCCTCCTTCACTATCATCATCAAAGGAATCTTCTTTGTCCTCTTCATCGCTATCGCTCCAGCTATCATCGACGCGGTTACTGTCCTAATAACTCGGAGATGATGTGTAGCGTCATAGTCTTGATGTGTTCCTTATTACTTGATTGCTCATTTCATAAAACGCTGGCTTCTTCTGTTGATAATACTGATGCCATCGGTGCATTCTCCCATCATGCTCCATCTCTAAGTACCTAACCTACAACAATAAAAAGAAAAAAAATACAAAAATAATACAGAGATAAAGGTCTAACTAAATAGGTCCAAGATTCAGAGTTATTCTTAACAAGTCAAAATGACGGTCCCCGGCAATGGTGCCAATTTAGTGGGTAACTGACCAAATAATTTATCAATCCATAGACTGTTATGATGTTAAACTCATTAGACAGTAAAACATATAATCCACTCTACTGTTTAACAAGTTTAAATGAGGAAAAATAATTAAACTACCTAAGAGAAACATAAAATAAAGTAATTAAAACAAATAAAAGAAAATACAGATTCTTGGGCATTCTACTCCTTCCATGGAATATTCTTATTTAATTGAATTCATTTACTAAGTTAAATTCTCAATTGTGTGAAGTATCAGTTATGCTATCCTTAGTCGTACTGTCTCCGGCACGACAGAATGTGAAAATAGAATTGCTATTAAATCCTGGCTCGGACATCTAACCAATTCTACTCTTGATAAGACCTACAAATTCGCACTCCTATGCCGTTAATTCCTGGTTCAGGCAATTAATAAATTGTATTCTCAGTTCATGCTTCCTTATTCCTTAATTTATCCTTGGTTTGGCATAAATCTTAGAACAATTATGCAAATAGTTGATTAGACAATCTAACACATAAAATCAAGCTCGACAGAATTGAAGAAACAATAAATGAGAAAGGAAAAATAATATTCAATAAAACTCAAATAAATCCAGAAAATTTTCAAACCTTAGAATTCATCCTGATCTAGCCTAACACAATGGTTACAAGAGAAAGGGAAAGAAAAAGAATCATAAAAATAAGATACAAAAGCATCATAATCTTAGATCTTAAATCTTCTCTCCTCCTATGAACTCCAGGAAAAAATCTGAATCTTTATATGTTTCCCCTTTGTTGGAATGTGAATCTGTTGGAAAATATAATGAGGAACTCCTAAATTTCATGTGGAAAGAGGGTAAATATAGATCTCCTTAAGTTGGGGCAAAACGGGGCTTTCCGGATGAATTTCGTGGAAAAATGCGTGCAGATGAGGATCGGGCCGATCGGAGATAGGATCCCCAATCGTGTCACAGCAGAATCAAATTTGCTTGCTTTTCACCAAAATCATTCAAAACAACTTAAACAAGCACAAATCCCCATTATAAACAAATCAAGCTGATAGCAACTTGGCTTTGCATGTTTTGAAGACTGAAAGCACTGGAAAACTATTTAAAATGCATTCAAATGCTGGTACTATCAGTCCTAGAGCTCAAAGAGGAATTGGCCCAAACTACAAATATTCTGGAAGATGCTTGAGCAGGGATCGAGATAGACATGCTGGCTATCCTGGAGTCCCCTGCGAAGGAGGAGGCCAACTTTCATCTAGGAAAGGCACTCTTGGGGGCCCTCTACAAGAAGTCTACACATCTTCGCCTAGAGTATGACGTCGAGTTTCCCGATTAATTGGGTGCATTCAATGATTTGGATCAGTATGGCTCCCCCGAGCCCTCAAAGGACGCAACCCCAGACTCTGTAGCAGATGACCCTTCGTCGCCAGCCACATAATGATCATGTTTGTAATCCACACAGTCTTTCAAAACAATACAATTTATTCTTATGGTTTGTAACATATGCTACTCTCCTCTTCTTTTTATCCACGAATGAATCTAGTTTTGGATGTATGCATTTGTGCATTGATGTTGTGTTCTATTCCCGAATGTTTCATTGAAAGCATGCTTACAAATGCGTAGTGAGTAAGGATACTAACTTGAACCGTTCGGGGAATAGTGATTTGAACCATGTAATACTGTTTGATTATGGTGTTTCTTCGTTACAGACCGTGCATCACTTTTGTTGTGGATCCTCGAATGGTACACACTCCCCCTTACACACAAAAAATTTAAATGAAAATTAATCGAAGCGTAGATGATATTCTCATATATTTTGTACAATCGTAATTACAAAACTCCAAAAGAAACTTAAAAGTAATGTTTCTTCAAATTTTTAATGTTCCATGAGTAAGGAATGGGACTTCCCTCGAGTGTCGTTAAGGTGTAGGCTCCGTTGCCTGCAACTTTGTTGATCCGATAAGGCCCCTCCCATGCCGCACCCAATTTTTCAGCAGTTGCCTCTTGAGTACATAGAAAGACTCATCGCAAGACCCAATCTCCCACTACGAATGTTTCAAATCAAATAGACCTATCAACATATCCGGACACTTGCAACTATTGCATTGCTATTCTTCGCTTTGTTGCCTCTCTGTGTTCGTCCAAAATATCAAGATTGAGTGCCAACTGTTGTTCATTCTACTCAGACTTGAAGGACTCCACTCGAACTTTATTTTCCATGATCTCGGAAGGTGCCATTGTATCAGAGCCGCATGCCAAGGCGAACGGCGTCTGCCTAGTCTCAGTTCGATGAGTGGTTCTGTAAGACCATAACACAGCTGACAATTCAAAAACCCACTTCGATTTCTGCTTATCGAGCTTTCTCTTAAGAATTCCAATGATTATTTTGTTGGTGGACTCTGCCTGTCCATTAGCCTCAGGGTTTTTGGGAGTTGAGAAGGTTAACTGCATACCGTATGTTTTACAAAAATCTCATGACCCCGAGTAGTTGACCTGAGTGCCATTGTCAGTGTGGATCTCTTGAGGTACCCCAAACCGACAGATAATATTTTTCCAAAGGAAGTTGATGACTTCGACATCCCTGATTCTATACATAGCCTCGGCTTCGACCCACTTGATGAAATAATCAATGGCAAGCCATACGTACTCCTTTTGGCCTACACCCTTAGGCAGTTTCCCCAATACATCCATTCTCCATCGGGCAAAGGGCCAGCCCGGATAACTCGGATGAAGTGGCTCAGCTCGCCTGTGGTTCGTGCTCTAGAACCGCTGGCACTTGTCACAATTCTTCAGAATCTTCTCTGAATCTAACTTCAAGATTGGGCAGTAGAATCCTTACCGTGTGAGCCCGAGAATGATTACTATATACCCTTGCATGAAAATCCTCTAGAATGTCTAGCACCTGAGCTTGACTTAAACACTTCAACAGGGGTCCTGCGAAAGACCGCCTATACAGGCTACTGCTGATCATGGTGAAGCAGATGGCTTTCCTGCGAAGCTACAAGGCTTTGATCCTATGTGCAGGCACCGTCCTATTTTCTAAGTATTGGATGATTTCTGTTCTCCCATCATCATGCTCTGGAGAAACTAATGCGACATTCTTTTCTCATTTTTCTACTACTGTTG
This sequence comes from Ocimum tenuiflorum, assembly GCA_001278415.1. NCBI lineage: Eukaryota > Viridiplantae > Streptophyta > Magnoliopsida > Lamiales > Lamiaceae > Ocimum > Ocimum tenuiflorum. The sequence goes on along the minus strand of AYJT01029479.1, from coordinate 6,789 downwards.
CTGGCCATTGGACGATCAACATTGGCATAGTTCTGACTTCTTGAACTTGAGAACCGGCTGCAAGATTAGCTAATGAGTTGGCATGGGCTTCGATTTCTCGCAAAATGTGCTCTATCTCAACATTTTTGAATTTGGCTATCTTGCTCTCCACTAAGTCCAAGTATAGTTGCAATTTCAGACCTTTTGCTTGAAATTCCCTGGACAACTGCTTTACCACTAACTGAGAATCACTTCAAACTGCTAATCGCGGAATCTTGAATTCTCAGGCTAGGCAAAGCCCAAGAATTAAATCTTCATACTCAGCCTTGTTATTGGTTGCTGAGAAAGCAAACTGCATAGCACATTCGACCACTACCCCCTTGGCAAAATAAGCATGAGATCGGTGCTACTCGCTGATTGGTTACTAGCCCCATCTATGAATAAGGTCCACGAATGTCTTCCTTCGTGGCAACATTGAGTACCTCTTGCTCATCTTCGAGGTGAACGCTCGTTGAGAAATCCACTATAAAGTTTGCTAAAATATGTAACTTGATTGCAGTACGAGATCGTACTCGAGTCCGAATCTCCCTGACTCCACTGCCTATTTCATCATTCTCCCAACAAAAATTGGCTTTGCTAGAAGCAAGCTTAGTGGAAATGTTGTGATAACCTTGATCGGATGAGCTTCGAAGTAAGGTCCATGTTGTATAGATGCGTTAACTAGTGCTAACACAAGTTTTTCGAGCACCATATATCTCTTCTCTACTCCCGCCAGCATCTTACTAACGTAGTACAAATGGTGCTGCCTCCCTATTTCCTCTCGAACTAAGACCCCACTAATAGCGAACTCAGAGACAGCTAGATAAAGTAGAAGTGTTTCCCCGGGTCCAAGTTAGACATCAAGGGTAGGTTCGCTAGATATTGCTTTAACTCATCGAACAAAGAGTTGCATGCTTCCATCCATTCAAACTTGTCCAACTTCTTAAGGACCTTGAAGAAGGATTGGGTCTTCTCCGAGTATTTTGCCATGAAGCGACTGAGCGCCGTGAGTTTCCCTATGAGGCGTTGTAACTCCTTACCGTTGGTGGGTGCTCGAAGGCTCTGAATAGCCTTAACCTATACGGGGTCCGCCTCAACCCCTCTCCGGATCACAAGGTATCCTAAATATTTGCCAGAAGTGACTCAAAAGATACACTTCGCGAGGTTGAGTTTCATATTGTACTTGTTTAGGATCTCAAATATTTCTTTCAGATGAGCAAGGTGATCCGCCAATTCGATGGATTTCACTAACATATCATCCACAAAGACCTCCATGGTCTTTCCAATTTGTTTCTCGAACATTCTGTTGACCAATCGCTGGTAGGTCGAACTAGCATTTTTGAGTCCGAAGAGCATGACTCGATAGCAGTATATTCCTCTGTTTGTCATGAATGTTGTTTTCTCTTGGTTAGCCTCATCCATCATAATTGGGTTGTATCCTGAAAATGAGTCCATGAAGGACATCATATCCGTGCCCGAGGTAGCATCGACGAGCAGGTCAATATGTGCAGTGGGAAAGGATATTTCGGACACTCCTAGTTCACATCCGTGTAATCTACACACACACACACAGTTCTTCCCATTTTTCTTTTTCACAACAACCACATTCGAGAGCCATTCTGGGTACTTGACCTCTCAAATTGCCTTGATTTTTAGTTGTTTCTCGACATCTTAATCAATGGCCTGATTTTTCTCCTGTGCAAAACAACGACATTTTTGTTTGACAGGGGAAAACTTTGGATCAAATTTGAGCTTATGCATAGTGATATATGGATCAATCCCGATCATATCTTCGTGGGACCATGCAAAAATTTTGCGTTGAGCTGTGAGAAAGTCAATCAATCTGGATTAGAGCTGCTATAGCAAATTAGCTCCAATGGATGTTTTCCTGGATGGATTGATCAAATCAATGGATACTTCCTCAACATCGTCCTCACTAGCGGTGTTTGGAGGTGCAATTTGTATCAAAGGAGCATCCGTAAAAGACTGAGCAAACGAATTTGACATCCCCTGATCTGAAATTGCCGGATCTATTGATGGATCTTCTGTTTATATAAAATTTCGGTAGTAGGATGAAGAGTTATGATGCTGAGGGTAGCATCCCAAATGCTTTCAACGCTTAGAGCCCCACGACGGGTGCCAATTTGTTGAGTTTTTTTTTTATCGTTTGAATGATATAGGCTCTAAGCAGGAAACTAAATTGGACACCAAGACTTCCAGGAAAGTTTACAGTCCCCCAGAACGGACTAGTTAGTATTTTATAGAGTAATTTGGGTGAAATTACAGTGTTCGCAACAATAATCTTGTCGGAGAAGGTGATCAGTGTTTACAGTGTGTATGTGTGAATTCCCCTTTTGTGTGTATGGTGTGAAAACCCTATTTATACTATTATATTGATAGAACCCAAATAATTCCAAAACAAAACTATGGGGCTGATTTGCAATCAGCCCTAGGGGCAATCTACAAAGGCTTGCTAGAAAAGTTATGGTCATGCATTATTTGCCCTGCTAAGTCAGCAAACGAATCATTATGGATCCATCCAGCACGTGGGCTGCACACTCCGAGAATCTCGAAGTCAGGTCCAGAGAGGCTTAAAACCCTAGTACTCATGCTAGATTGAAATCTTGAGGGTCCTTTAAGATGGGGTGCTCGTGCTAAATCAATCGACAGAGGTCTTACGAAGCCCTGAGGGAGTTCAAAGAACCTGTTGATTGACTGGAGTTCGCAGTGGTACCCACAAAGCTGATATTCTAGTCTGTGATCAACGGCTGAGATTGAACAAATATTTTGGCCAACAACATGTCATATTCGAGAAAATTTTTGGTTATCTCGTGACCCAGAGGAACATCGAGACAAATCCCAGTCAAATCAAAGTTATCAAAAACCTTGGAGCTCCTACAAGTGCAAAAGAAATTCAACATATGACAGGGGGATTGGCGGCACTTAGTAGGTTTGTGTCAAAATATTCAGAGAGAACCCAACTTTCTTCGGGACTTTGAAGAAAACAAGAAAGTTCTAGAGGATGGCCGCCTATGACTCTGCCTTCGAGGAACTGAAGAGGTATCTATCAAATCCTCCCTTAATGTCAAAGCCTATGGCAGTGGAGCCACTATTATAATATCTACCGGTCTCTGAATCAACAGAGAGCGGTGTTATTGTCTGTGAGGATGGAGGAAGGCAACATCTGATTTACTACGTCAGTAAAATGTTGATCGGCGCATATACCCGCTACACGACTCTCGAGAAGCTTGTGCTCGCGCTATGCAATGCCTCGAGGAAGTTGAGGCCATACTTCAAAGCTCATCCCATCAAAGTCCTAACCACTTACTTGCTTCGATCATTGCTTGCCAAGCCGGATTTAATTGGGCGAATGATGAATGGGGTCGTGGCATAAAGAGCGTATGGACATGAGTTTGATTCTCGAATCGCTATCAAATCTCAGATCCTTACCAATTTCATGGGTGATTTCTCAATCGGTCTTCATCTCAAGGTCGAGCAAGAATTGTTAAGTGTCTCAAGCATGCAGGAACTGCCCTGGATGTTGTCCGTGGATGGTGCAAGCAATCAAGAGGGAAGCGGAGCGGGGCTCATTCTGGAATCGCCCGGGGGTAAGTCATCGAGAGATCCCTCTAATTCTCATTTGAGGCAACGAACAATGAAGCAAAGTACAAGGCCGTGATCCTTGGACTCCAGGGTTAGCCCTAGAATTCAAAGTTGCTTGAGTACTCGTGCAGAGATTCAGAACTCGTGGTCAAGCAACTCTCGGGCAAGTTTCCAATGAAAAGTACGAAACTACAATCATATCTCAATCTGTTAAAAAGAGAATTGCAACACTTTGAGAGTGCCAGCATGTCGCATGTTCCTTGGGAGACAAACGCACACGCAGATGCTCTCGTCAATCTTGTGGTCGGTGCCATCACCAAAGAAAGCAAAGCTATCCTATTGCTAGTCGTACAGTGGCCTGCCACGAAAGAGAGCGAGCCCCAGTGTGCGGTAGCCTCAGTAGCCGAGGACTTGAATGATTAGAGAGTATAGATGCTGAGAGATCTAAAGGAGAAAGTCGTCCGGGATGACAAGATAGCAACCTTTATACTTCGAAGGAAATCAGGATGATTTGCCATAGTGAGCGACCAATTATACAAAAGGTCCTTCCAAGGACCACTACTTAAATGTATCAGTCGAGTGCAAGGGCTCGATGTTTTGGAATATCTACATAGTGGAGCTTGTAGCAACCACTCAAGTGGTTGAAGTCTCATGCATCGAGCACACTCAGCAGGGTTCTATTGCCCACATTGAAAGAGGATTCAAAAAAGTTTTGGAGAAGTTGGGATAAGTGCTAGAGGTTCGAAGGAATGAGCAGTGGTCGAGTTGAGCCACTGTACCTAAGTTTTCTATAATGGTCTTTTGCGCGATCTGAAATGGATACCGTAGGGAAATTACCCTAGAGAGCGGGGCAAAAAGAATACATCCTTCTTGTCACTGATTATTCACTAAGTGGGTAGAGGCAGAAGCTATGTTTTGGATCAAGGATACTGAAGTCATTAATTCCTTGCGGAAGAATGTTCTATGCCAATTCGGTGTACCTCAAGTGATCCACACCGACAAATGGTCCACAGTTCATTAGTCAGAAATTGTAGGACTTATATGATGATTGGGGTATCCGTTTGACTTCCTCAACTCCTAGATATCCAGAGGCTAATGGTTTAGCAGAATCAACCAACAAGACAATTATTGCGATTTTGAAGATGAAGCTCAATAAGCATAAGTCCAAGTGGGTAGAAGAGTTGTCCACAACATTGTGGGCATACCGCACCTCTTATCAGACGACTATAGGTGAAACGCCCTTTGCCTTAGCCTATAGGGTAGAGCCGTCGCGCCTTTTGAAATCTCAAAAAGGAGTCTTCGAGTCTAATCGTTTGATTTGGAAGCCAACAAGCTGCAGATGATGTTAAACCTCGACCTATTGGGTGAGCGTCGAAAGAATGCAACATAGGGATTCCCATGCGACAGATACAAATGTCAAGATATCTCGACAAGTCAGTTCGTGTAAGGTCATTTCAAGTAAGAGATTGGGTGTTGTACTCAGTCTTCCCAAGCACTCAAGAGGCAAATATGAGCAAGCTAGAGGCAACATGGGAAGGTACGTAACACATCAAGTTATTGACAGCGGTGCGTATGTTCACTCAACCCTAGAGGGAGTTCGAGTTCCTTACTCGTGGAATATAAGACATTTGAAAAAAATAATAAGTAATAATGTTTGCACACTTTCTACTTAGTTAATTCACAAATTAATGAATTCATCTCTCTGATTATTCTTACTCTTGATTTGATCTTTGTTTGTGTTAATGGAATTTTTGTATGGAGGAGTGGTGATACTCAAAGACAAAATTGCTCGAGGACGAAAAGCTCGAGGATGTTGAATAATGTGAATGGCAAGAACACACGATAATATATAGTTAGCACAACCAACGAGTCGATACATTTTTAACTTAGTGATATAACAACATGCATATGCAATCGAGTAAAAGCATAAAAAGCAATAATATGAGGAAAGCATTCATTAAGCGTTCAAAATCAAGAAACTATCCATTAACATTTAAAAGAAAAAGAAAAAGGGAGCGAGTCAGAGTATCATAAAATAGTACATATTCATTAAACATTCAAAAAATCTAATAAGTCTGCATGGAGGAGGGGTCTTAAGGATCTGTGGTCAATGCTCCAGCAGCTTCAGGCTCTTAAGTGGGGGCTGCAGTATGGTCGGTTGTTAGTCAGCATTCAAATCCAAGCCGACCCCTTCCTGCTCCAGCCCCTCTTTAGCAGCATCCTTGGTCTGGGCCTTCTTGACCTTCTCAATGTCGTATTCGGGGTCAAGCTGGAGGATCTTGATGTAGATGGCTTCTTCTGTCAACTTAGCAAGATCCTCGCAGACTTCAGTTCCTGCCAGCCCTAGGAGAATTGAGAACTGGTCAAGGCTGACCCTTCGGCGAGCCTCCTCAAGAGCCACATTAGATGCTCGAAGCTTGACCCCGAGCTCGATGTATTTTCTCTCGAGTTTGTTGTGCTTTGCCTTGAACCCGGAGTGCTTCTTGTTGAACTCGGCTGCCCGGCCCTCAATCTTCTTCAACTTGATACAGAGGTTGTCAACCTCCATCTCAAGCTCCTCCACTCTAGTTAACCCCGCAGCTACTGCAGCTTCGAGCTCGAGTTTTTTACCTCGAACTCATGGCCATTTTTTCCTTTGCAGTGGCCAAGAGACACTGTTGCCTCTCTGCTGCCTCCTGGGGTGCCTCAGCCTGTCGTTTCTCCTCTCGAGCAACGTCAAGCTCAGCCTTGAGCGAGGAGGTGCCCTTGCAACCTTTAAGGATGCCTTGAAGGACATCTGCAACCTGCAAGACCAGCAAACATGTTAAGTGTCTGTCAGATTTTCAGGGGTAATTAGTACCTCCTACCTTCCTCACGGCGTCAATGGCCTCGAGGCCGGTCTGAATTCCAGAGCTCGCAAGCCCCACCACAAGCTCCAAGGAGTGTGGACCTATCGGGCAGGGAGACTTGCTCGAAGGCGGCAATCCCTGTAGGTCTTTCTCAGTCGTTTGAGGAGGACCCAATCCTCAACATCCGAATCCACCTCGATAAGGGTTGTTGATAGTCCCATGATTTGCATGTAATTGGGGCAGTTTTCATGTGTTTTTATTATTGAAAACATGCAAAATCATGTTACCATCGGCTTGATTTGTTTGTCTTGGGGATTTTATGCTGGTTCGAGATTTTTTG
>AYJT01029474.1:0-12701 GCA_001278415.1 Ocimum tenuiflorum | reverse complement strand
ACGAGAGTCTGTTTAACAGATCTCCAAGAAATTGCAGTATCACCATATAGAAAAACATAACCAGTCTGTGATCTGGCATTATGGGGATCAGATAAGTATCCTGCATCAGCATAGCCAACCAATGTCACGCCTTGGTTTATTTTGTACAATAAACCAAGATCTTTTGTACCTTGAAAATAAGGAAAAATGTGTTTATACCATTCCAATGTCTCCTAGTAGGAGAAGCACTAAATCTTGCTAGCAAGTTTACCGCAAATGCAATATCAGGTCTGGTGCAATTTGCGAGATAGAATAGTGCTCCAATGGCACTTAAATAAGGAACTTCAGGTCCCAAAATATCATCGTTATCTTCTTTAGGTCTAAAGGGATCCTTATCCACTTCAAGGGATCGGACAACTATTGGTGTACTAAGTAAATGCGAATTGTCCATATAAAATTTTTCCAAAATATTTTTCACATATGCTGACTGGTGTACAAAGACTCCTTCAGGGAGATGTTCGATCTGCAGGCCGACACAATACTTGGTTCTACCCAAGTCTTTCATTTCAAACTCCGTCTTTAGGCATGAGCGAGCTTCTTCGAGCTCTTTTAATGTTCCAATTATGTTTATGTCATCAACATAGACATAAATAATACAAAAACCGTTCTTTGTCTTTTTTATAAACACATAAGGACATACATCATTATTAACATATTTCTTCTTCAAGAGGAATTCACTTAGTCGGTTGTACAACATTGTTCTCGATTGGTTTAATCCATATAGTGCTTTTTCTAATTTGATACTATACATGTTTCGATTTTCATCTTCTTTCATATTTGAGATATTAAATTCTTTAGGAACTTTCATATAAATATCACTGTCTAATGACCCATATAAATATGCAGTCACGACATCCATTAATTGCATATTTAAGTTCATATTTGCTGCCATAGATATTAAGTAGCGGAACGTTATGTTATCCAAAACATGAGAGTATGTTTGATCAAAATCAATTCCGGGTCTCTGAGAAAATCCTTGAGCTACTAATTTCGCTTTATATCTTACCACCTTATTATTTTCATTTCTCTTTCATACAAACACCCACCTATATCCAATAGGGATAACATTCTTGGGTGTAAAAGCTATACGGCCAAATACTTGTCTTTAAAACTAAGGAGGGTACGTTTTGATTCAAGATATAAGAGTGCATCTTCAATAAGTAATTATGTACCCATTGGTAGAATCAAAGAGGCTCTTTCGGAGCCGATAATAAGGACATTGTCGTTTGCAATTATGGTGATGCTCCCTCTCTTTTCAGTAAGAGTTTGGAAATATTGTCTATCTGTGAGGATAGTATGTGTTGTGGTACTATCAACCAAACACAACAAACTTTCATATTCCATAGAATGTATATTTGATAGATAAGTTATTGTTCACCTATTAAAATAATAATAATAAGCCGTGTGCTGACGAAAAAGTTGATCCACCCGAGTTAAAAGGTCAACAATTGAATAGAACCTAATAACAAAATGCTAAATGCATATAATTTGCAATAGCAATTTATGCGATTATCTTAAGATCGGATATAACAGAAGCCCCCAAAATATCTATATTATGTGAAATTAAAGTAGTGGTAAACTATTCACCAAGTAGGGCAGAAAATTAGACTAGCAGGAAAATAATATATATCTTGCAAATATTCAGCATGCATAAAACAACATTCAAATCAAGTAGTATTGTATAAAAAATCTAACAACATGAAAAATCCAACATGATTAAAAGATGATAACAGTTCTCGAAAAATCAATTCTCAGAATTGTGAAAGAAAAAAAAAATCCAATCCTATGAAATCTTAAACGGGATTTAGGATTCGGATTACGACTTCAATTTATAGAAAAAAAAAAAAAGAATGTGAACCTCCTTTTCTTTTAACTCCAATTAGGAACAAATCATAAATACGAACTAAATAATTATGATGGAAGAACGATGCAAATTTCAATGAAGTGGCATATGGAAAAACAAATTTGTAATCGAATGGGCTATTTATCAATCTCCCAAATTAATAATGAGATTTGAGTTTGGGATAAATACTTCTATCTACACCTGCCGATAATTATGAAGTCACAACAAACCTCAAAATTTGAAAGAATTCCCCAGTTCCACCACTATGCAATTCTTCTGCAAATAAATTCTGAGAAACGTGCGTCTTTCCTCTCCCAATTTTTTGGCGCAAAAATTCGTGGATATTTAGAGCAAAGTGCTAGTGTTAAATTCCAATCCTTCAATCTTGTTGTTAATATGCAATTATGTAGAAGAAAGCAGTAAAGAAAAGAAATGGAGAAGAGAAAATATACATAGTACAAAAAGGGAAGAAAGCTGTTTTATTTCTCAAGAGATCTATATCTACATTTACAATGTATACAACCCCTTTTATAGAGAAAAAATATAATCCATTAAATCAAATAAATAATGTCCATAATATATAAATATTTATAGTTACAAGACACTTCATTTTTTTAAAAGACATATAAAACACACCCTAAAATTCGAGCAGGATAATTTGTTTGATAATCACAATCCGTTTCATGTCAAATCATGAAGCTATTCTCCTGAAATTAATTTGTTAAATCACGAAGGTAATTTTTAAATCACTTTTGTATTTTGTTATTATTAAAAAAACGACAAAAACCCCCAAAAAGGACCAAAACAGAATGTTTTTATTTAGAGTGACCCAATTATGATGACCTAGCTTTTATATCCCCATTTCTGGCCCTTGGGCATGATGATCTATCTGTTCATTGACCCAGCAAGCTAACCGTAGCAATCACGCCAAGGAAGCCAGCTTCTTCTAATTTAATCCATTCCCATTAACAGATCTTACTTTTGCCCATTGCTTCAAATTTCATTTTCATTCCCGATAGAAACTCTAAATTTTGCACAAATTCAGCATCATCTCAAAGTATAACAATGGCTTCAGTTTCAGTACATCAGTTTGCTCAGTGCATCACCAGTCATGCTTGGAGCCCAGATCATTCCAGTAAACCCACTTTTTGCGAATTCTTATGCCCCTTTTTTTCCTTCGATTACTCTGCTGTGGACATTCGATTAGGCCGTAATTTCTCTCATTTCCGAATTGCAGTGATTGCTTTTTGTCCCAATAACAACGAAGTGCATATCTATAAAATGTTGGAAGGCAAGTGGGAGAAGATTCATGTTCTTCAAAAGGTAAAACGGGACGACCTTTCGCTTTCGGCGGTGATCAGTAACCTCTGAAATCAGAGTGGGATTTTAGCATCAGCATCTGTAAAATGAATGTTCTTTGTGATAATTAATATATCCAAATTCAAGTTAGAAAGTATAGAAGCTCTTATATCTGGCCATGATTAATTGTCTCCTGATGTAGTTTACAGGTCAATAAAACCTGATTTGGCGCACAGAGGGTGAAATAATCTGATATTCTAGCTGTGGAAGTATATGTGCATGGATTTTAGGAGTCAATGTTCTATTTGAAAATTGAGACTCTTTGGAAATTTGATCCCGATGAATAGTCTGGACCTGATGCAGCTATACACACTAATGAAATTCAGAAAGAGATATCTGAGCGAATTGTGCTTCCATGATGCTTGAACTCATCACTTCTTAGTTTATTTAAATGATCACTTTCTAATCCCCACTTTTGGTTCATCAATAGTAATATTACAGAACGACTCCTCTGTACTACACCAGCTTTCATTCCAATTCCATCCCTCCTTCCAAGATAACCACACTAAGCACCCCCCTTATTTTTTCTCATCTAACTTATTGCCTAGATTCCCTTTTAAGGACAATTTCCAATGAATTATTTCTGTCACCTTTTCCTTCTGGTTGCAGCACGATCAAATTATTTCTGGAATAGACTGGAGCAGACGCTCAGACCAAATAGTTACTGTTTCGCATGATCGGAATTCGTAAGTGTCCATAACTTCAAGCATTGATAGTCGTTCTGGTTATTAAGATACAATGTATTACTTTCTTTTATCCTTCATTTGTTGGTAGTAAAAATCCTCTTACATACTTCCTGTTGGTTCATGTGATTGTCAATTTCTTGTTGGACTTTAACTATATATTGACTTAACTATTTTTTGTAGATATGTTTGGTCACAAGAAGGGACAGAATGGATCCCGACTCTTGTAATCCTCAGGCTAAATCGGGCAGCACTTTGTGTACAATGGAGTCCAAAAGGTAGAGAAGTCTATAATCAACTACTGTGAAAGCTATTGGTTTCACATGCAGTTTTGTTTATCTAATAGTTATGCAATCCTTTTCCTATCCAACCCCTCATCTGAATTGTATTTATAGCCAAAAGATGAATAGCGGTGTTCTCTGTCCATAACCTTTCAGATGTACTACTGAACCCAAATGATGAGTCCGGGGTGTGTGGCATATGATGCCACTATGGAAAATGTTAAAGATCAAAACTTGGGCAGTCTTTTATGTTAGTAATCCATTCTATATGCTGCATAACCATTATTTTGATTATTTTGCTCTGCTATATTTTACAATTATCTATCAATAGCCATGTACTGTTTCTTAAACTAAATATCAAGTCAAAGCCCAAGTACACTTTAGAATACAGATAAAATATGTAAAGCTGATTCCCCCAAAATTCATCTTGCATTTTGCTACTTTTCCTTGCCTTCTCCAGAAGTGGGTACCCTTGCAAACAGGTCCTGTTTGTTGAAACTCATTATATTGCTTGGTTAGACAGTGAGCTGAGTACATTTAATGTTGGATGAATACATTTTTTGTGCAATTCTTTAATTGAAGCGGTTGTGCTTATTGAGTGAGCATGGGTGGTTGACAGTTCTAAACTGATGAAAGATTGAAGCAACCATCATGCATAGTATCTTGGAATGAATCTTCAACCTGTAGCATGATATGGTTACTCGATATTCTCTTCATGCTTATACAAACCATTCTATCGTTTAAATTGGGAAGAATTTCTTAAATACTTATGTGAAACACATAAAAAATAGAGAAATTATTAAAGCTCATCTTAGTTTTGTGTCTTAAATTTGTGTATTGTCTAATGCAGTCTTTTATCTGACTCATTGTCTCCCTTCTAGAGAACAAATTTGCTGTTGGAAGTGGAGCTAAAACTGTTTGTGTATGCTACTATGAGCAAGAGAACAATTGGTAAGATCTCTTAACTATCTTATAATGTTTCAAAGGTGATGCATATTATGCCTAAGTTTCTCTTTTACACTTCCAACAGGTGGGTCAGTAAAATTATAAGGAAGCGGCATGATTCTTCTGTTACAAGTGTTGCTTGGCATCCTAATAATGTAAAGTTTCTCAATCACTATTCCAGTTTTTATTTTATTGCACTTAATGCTTTAACCAAATATATATTTTTCACTTTTCTACAATTCCAATTAAAGTTTAATCTGCCATCACAATATTATGTCTACTTAATATCTTGGAAAAACTGGTATATCACATGGAATGTGCTTGAGCATTGTGTGAACTTTGATACGGAGCTTCATAGAGTCTGTACAAGAGATGATTGGGTTATGTGATTGAAATGCGATTAAAACTCCTATACTTATAATTGAAGTTTATTTAGTTGTCTATTGTCACCGAGCAACATTGTGTACTAGGAGTTGTGTATTAAGAAAATTAGTGTATCATGCATACCCCGTCTTCTGAAACTACATATCAAGCGGATTTAGTGCATCCATTAATTTGATATATATAATCTTAATATCTTATATAGTAATAATCAAAATGCCAAATTGGCCCCGAGGCACTCCTCTCTTTAGTAAAGTGTCTATTGGTACATTTGTATGATAAAGCAATATGTAGCCCATCATTTTATGAATATGATGGGCGATTTACCTTGTTTTGCTTTTCTTTCAATCATATGTTCAGATATTACTTGCCACCACATCAACCGATGGAAAGTGCCGGGTATTTTCTACTTTCATCAAAGGTGTAGACACCAAGTATGTATCATTGAAGATGCAGAGAAACCTTACCCATTTGAATTCCAACTTGTCATTTATAATTGTCTGCATGATTACTCATATAATCTTGCAGGCACTCCTCCAGTGGTTCTTCTGATTCAAAATTTGGAGAGGTAATGATTTCTCCCTTAATCCCTTTCAGAGATCTTACTTTTAGTAGCCTAGATGATGTTGATATGCTAGAAAATGTATTCCTTCACTGCTAGTACGGTAATAACAATGATACATCAAGGATGCACCAGTGTTGGTTGAAAGATGAAGTGGCAGTATTTGTTAACCGAAAAACCTTGATGCATTAACTTTTTGCAGAAAAGTACTTGTCGATGTTTTCCTAGCAGTCAGCTCTATTTTTATATGTTAAACAATTACTATTATTTTGTAAAAGAAGTCCAATGGCATCTAGGACTCACTGGCCCAGATAACCAGCATCATTAGCATCGTGATGTCACTTTGTTTTTTGCCATTGAAACACAATGTGAGTTTGGCTTTGAATGATTTGTCAAGAAATATCTGTTGAAATCAGTCTTGGTATATTTTGATGTCATACTGCTTGGTAATTTAACAGGAAATTTGGCACCGACATTGCTCTTGAGAAAAAAGTTTACCCCTTGTGATCCAATATGAAAAGCCCTAATATTAACTTATATAGAGTTTAAGATAACTTTGTCATGATTCATAAAGTTCATTACATAATTAGGGTAAGCTCATTCAGCTTTTCGTTGCAATTAAAAACAAGATGAAAATAATTTGCTCCACAGTCCATACTGAAACTTAATATGAGGATAAGTTCATCCTTGTGTTGCTCAGTAACTTCAAGTTTTGAATGTTTCATATTAGGAACAAATCAGAAACTTCAAGTTCCATACATTTTTAGAATAAGAAAGAATCAGTATTTATCAAAGTACATATCATTCTCTTAAATTAGAATTTCAGAATTTCTGTTCATATGACAGTGCCAAATAGGCAGATGTTGAAACATTATTTCATCATGAAGCTTATCCATTCCTTTTCTAATTTGATATAATTTTTTTGGTGTATGATAATCCAAAATTGTTCTATTGTATTCACAGTTAAATACATCTCTTATTACACTTGAAAACCATTTCCCAACTAATAAATGAGGACTGCAAAATAGCAGTATAATAATAAAAAATTGGACCACTTAAGTTATCATTATCAATAAGAGAATTTATTAAAGCATTTGAAGTTCTTGAAAATGATAATACTATATAGATTATACTCTCTCTGCGAGCATGAGTATGTAACAATAGAGTCAATTCTTCTTGCTTTCATCCTGCTACAAATTGTTCTTTATCTTGAAATAAGTGGTACAGTATTAAAATAAATCCCACCCTAATGTCCCCTCTATAACTCGAACCTATGACCTAATGAACGTGGGAAGACGCTTAACCACTTGCACCTCAAGGTGGTAGACACAAATTGTTCTTTATCAATAGGAACCTTAATCATTGTCTGTAATTTGAATTTTTCTTTGCAGCAAATCATGCAGCTGGATCTCTCACATAGTTGGACGTTTGGTATCAGGTGGTCCCCTAGTGGCAATACTTTAGCCTATGCTGGTGAGAATTTGTTTCCAGAAAGGTGTTTTTTGACACTTCATGTTATTGCTATACTGCTAAGTTTTATTTACATTAAAGTAGAAAAGAAAAAGAAACATTTGACAAATAGGGAATTAGGGAACTGGAAGACTCAAACCCCTACCATGTCCACATGCTAATTTAGTTTCAGTAACTGAATCACTGGAAGATCAGTTATGATGTAGTCTACATGTATCTGCATTTCTATAATTCAAACTGTAGTTAGCTGCTTTGGAATAGTGTTCAGACATTTGTATTGTCTTTTATGTTCAGGTCATGATTCAATGATCTACTTTGTCGATGATATTGGTCCTTCTCCATCTGCTCAAAGTGTAGCATTCCGAGATTTGCCTCTTCGAGATGTGGGTCAGCATCCACCCTATAACATTAATAATTTTCTCTCTTTATCTTCTTTATGATTATAATTTTGATAAAATTTGTTATGATATAGATTTTGTTCCTTTCTGAAAGAATGGTTATTGGCGTGGGATATGATTGCAATCCCATGGTATTCGCAGCTGATGAGACGGGACTATGGTAGGATGAGCTTCTCTATTACTCATATTTCTGATTTGATGTTGTATATCATTTTTTCCATTTTTATATGTTAATAATAAGAATAATATTGCTTTCATTTATATATATTTTGTTTGTTATTATTGCATGACAATACACTTTCTTTGTGGACATGTTTCAGAAAAGTTTGTTTCATTGACAAATTCAATTAGTCATCAACTTGAATCATAGTGTTCCTATAGCATCTGGGCACTTGACTATTTTTTCCTATTTCTTTTGAGCTGTATGAGCTCTTGTTGGCAATTAGGAAATTGGCCTTTTGATGAGTGCTGGCAAAGTGACATCAAAAGTTAGCACTGAACACCAACACGAAAGGTTAAAATTAATTGGTTGCGGTTTTGTAATTGTAGGAGTTTCTTGAGGTTTCTTGATGAGTGCAAGCAACCTTCAACTGCAAAATCTGGTTCACAGGTATGTAATCATGTTACTATCAGGCGTTCGGGTTGCTGATATTTGATGTCATGTGAGAGGTTTTGCTATGCAATTTATGGGCTCACGTTATTGGTTGATTGTTGATAGAGTATAATAAACTTGTAGAGTACCAGTCAGGTTTGCATTACATTTTTTAAGTTGCTCGCTTCAAAATAATGTATCAGCAAAAACTAGTTGATTGTTGACATTTTGTATTGATTACTACAGCACATATTAATGTTTCATTTTCTTTCCTACCCAGTTTTCAGAAACATTTGGAAAACTGTACGGCCAATCAAAAAATGAGACAAATGACTCTTCAAGAGGACGGGCTCATGAAAACTGTATAACGTATGCTGGCCTTAACACTCTTGTTCAAGCATTACTATTTTAAATGTATTTTTTTTTCCTCTTTCATTTCTACCTACAAAAGAAGTAATAAATATATATAGCCGTAGCCCTTGTGGCCTTATCCTTTTGCTGCTTCCATATTCTAGTTCTATTGTGCCTTTGAAGAAATCGAGAGATGCTGTAGTTACTACCTTCACCACTGCAGGTTGGAATAATAACTAGAAGCACTTGAGTTTTGAACACATTTTCCCTCAAAATTAAACAGTCCGACATCTTTGTATCGTTGTTGTATGTTCATCGCAGGATTGGATGGCAAGATTGTGAAATGGGATTTACAGAAGCAACAAGACCTGTTGGAATATTTACGATGATGAAGTTTTTGCCAGATCCATTTAGAGGAAGTGAATTCTTTGATGATTATTGTCGGTGATAGGTTCAAATTCTTAAATTGAGCAGCAATGTACAAATTTTTATATTTGTATTTCCTTTTAACATTTTTCTTTATTGAGATTTCCAGTAAGTTTACATATTATATTTTAGTTTTGAATCTTTTGTCTTATAAGGCTGTTGAGATGTTGGTACTCTTTCTTCGTTCAGTATCTTCGGACTAGGGTGATTCAAAATCTGAAAAAAGAGAACTGATTTCTAATGTTCTAAACAGAAAAAAGACAGTTTAACATACGAAACAAATTTAGAATAAGTTGTAGGAATATGAAGCAATCTATTTCACTCCTACCCTACTTTTTGTTCTTTTTTTTGGTATTCTTACTACACTGCGTATTAAGATGACTTGGAAGAGCGAGACGTCGACTCAACAAAATGTTAGAGTATAGAATATACATCCATCTAAAATTTTGAATAGTTTATTATTTTTTCAAAAAAGAGTATAGAATATAACTGAATATTTTTTATTATTTTTTTCAGTTAGAGTTTAGCAATTTACTGTAACTCCATGCTTGATTATGATTTCTTACAAGATTAATTAACGTTAAATATGAACCTCTACTACGACATTTACCTCTTTTTCGAAAATGTGCCCGAAGCGAGACCTCTTTAATTTGCAAAATAGATGTATTATCTCCCAACCTTTACATGAAAATTTGACATTGCATTTTTCGTCTCGTGATATATTTTTTAATGGTTATTTTAGGTTTCAAAGCAAAAGGTCACAAAGTCGTGCTAGATGGTGATATTTGCACATTAATTAATGAATAGATTGAAAATCCTATCATATTTCATCAATAAAAACATTTAACATTTTTTTTCAGTTTTCCGCTCTATAAAGTGATGAAGGTTTTTAACAGCTACAACTATATAATTGCACACGATCGACAGTGTCACAGTGAGAATGACAATTGACTCGTTTCGTTTTTGTTTATGTTTTAAATGATATATATTATATAATTAATTAATACATACAATCATAATTAAATTAATTAGCTAAATAATATGGGTTTGCCGCTTTCTGAAATTCATTATATTTTCAACTCGTTTTATTTTTTCTAACAAGATAATTTGTTTGTATTTTTATTTTGACTTTGAGTTCGGGGGTGGGTGGTCCGGGACTCCGGGTGGAATAGGGCTTGAGAGCCCTAGATTTTTCTTTTCTTTCTCTTTTTCTTTTTCTTTTTCTTTTTCTTTTTTCTTTTTTTTTGAGAGGGATCCCTAGATTCTTCTCAAGTCTCAATAGATGGTTTTTACAAATAGTTGCGTGGAATGCTATGTGTGTCTTTTCTTAAAAAGAAAATATTTACGAAGTTGGTAAGTATGATTTTACTATCCATACTCTCGTAAGATTTTGATATGTGGGGTTATAATACCATATTACCAACAGTCAATAAAGAGTAAATTCCATCAAATAAAAGCCAAACCGATTAGCAATCCGATTTCTAATTAATATGATCGACCTCCGAAAATTCTAAAACTGTAAAATTATAATCAGTTCATGATTATGATTCTTTCTTTATTGTTCAGTGAGGATTACATGATCGCTTCATTAATTCTACCTTGACATGAAAAGTATCCAGCTCCATATTACAAAAACATATTGCTTATATTTATTACAACTCTGAATGATTCATTAAATTAACGAATCATATAATTTGTTGCATTTGTGATTATATGTCACGTGGCTTCCGGGCTCACATTTTTCTGCTATGCAGAGGAGGGCATGGAAATAGAGATAGAATAAAGATTAAAAATATTGCAGCAAATGAATTCTCGAACCTAGCTACATTCTAAACCACTCACTACTCCACACGATTTTGGGCTATGAATATGGGGATGGTATGAATTGGTGGGCTCCTAAAGAGAAGAATTGCATGTAAATGAATATATACGAATCTGATAATGAGCTAGCTAGCAGCGCACGCCTTTGCGGCAACGTAGAACCCCTGCATCAGAGGTAATTATCGGCACCAATGTAGAGGATTTCGCAGCAAGGCTTGAGTCCTTAGCGTAGGTGGTGGCTTTAGTTTCACCCGACGTCGTAAAATAGGCACCGTTTAGCAGAAGATCGCCCTCTGATCTCCAGTTCCATTTCTTCCACGTCTCATCTCCTGGATTTACTACTCTCTTCGTCACCTGCACGCATGTATTAATAAGTATACTTACTATTTGAATTCTTTTTATTTATTTATTTTTATTTTGAGGATGATGAAAACAGTTAAGAGACAGACCTCTTTGGCAGAAGGGTTGTTGGAAGCAAAAAATCTGTTGCCCTGGCTGTAGATGGTGGGACTGGCGCTCCCACCAATAGCATACATTTCCCATGAACTGTAGTCGTTGTTTACCACATGGAAATACCCATGCCTGCACCTGCATATTTACATACACTGATTAACACTTTGCATGCATGCATATTAATTATATAATTAAAACTATATTACTAAAGTAAAACATTAATAACCATGCATTGGACACGCTCATTTTGCTTTAAATCAATATGCATATTTCGGTTCCTATTATTTCTCTATACATTTACTTTTAGTCTCAATTCATCAATTTTGATCTCACGGCAACTTATATTACTAGAAATGACTTATTGATTGGAATAAGAAATTCAAACATTTGAAGATCAGAAGGGCAAAAGGAATTTTGACAGATTTTTTTTAGTAAGACTATAAGACTAAAAGTAAATTTATGGGAATTAAATTTAAGACAGACTAGATCCGAAAATGTAAAAAAAAAAAAATTAGATATACCTAGGCATTCTCTGGGTTAGGCCTTCCCCAAAATGATTATAAGCAACAGTTACTTGCATAACCTTGTCTCCCGTGTAAGAATCACTGTGTCCCAACAGCATAACCTGTTGATAAATGAGCACACTCAACATTCAGCCACTGCACATATATAATCAGATATATAGAAGAAGACTAAATTGACGAACAAACCTCATTGTGATGAGAGAAGTGATTGTTAGAAATAGTAACAGCAGTCGATCCAACAGTAACATCAACGAGCCCATCGGTGCAGCTGGACAGCGAATTATGATCAATCCAAACATGTTTCGAACCAAAAATCGAAATCCCATCTCCATCAGTCATCGATCTCCACCCATAACTGGACGGCGAAGTCCGAACCATGGCATTTCCGGTGGGCTTGCAGTCATGAATGTTGATGCCGTGGATGATGACGTTGCTCACATTCCGAATCGTAATGCAGGCGCCGTTAGCGATGTGGACGTTGGCGCCGCGGCCGTCAATAGTTTTGAAGCTGTTCATCACGAGTTCTTGCTTCAAAGTGATGACCATGTCGCGCTTGAAGACGATCCACAGAGG
>AYJT01029459.1:0-10468 GCA_001278415.1 Ocimum tenuiflorum | reverse complement strand
TAATAATAATAATAATAATAATAATAAAAATAATAAAAAAGATGCGAATAATGGATTGATTGAACTTTTAAGACATAAATTTGAATGCTCTTGTGTTGGGGAGTAGCTATGCCGTATACTGCCAAACCGTCCAATATATAATATAATAGACTAAAGAAAATTGGTGACTAAGCAATAATTATTATTGTTTTATTATATGTAATATACTACATAATTCGTGACCTAGATTCACTGCTGACAATAATATTCGATTTCATTAGTATCGTAGATGAGATTATGTTTAAGAGCTTTTCATATTGAAGCAAAAGTCGCGCCCACAATTCCACAAGTTCGTAGAGTAATACTGGATTATTGAGTTTTACTGAATTCGCACGAGTCGTCATTTTGCCAAATTTGTGTTAAATTAGATTATTCCGTTAAACAGATCCTTTCGTGTTGGTTCAGATATTCATTAAGAAATTAATAAAAAATTACTTTTCATTTATATTATAATTTCTAAATTAGGGTTATTACTGGTGGGTAATGTATAAATTAAATCGTGATCATATTTATTGAATGATGCTCCTGCATGTCATTATCATGTTCATATCGGATTCGTTTGTGTCTGTGTATGGGTCTTAATAGGTCATATTGTATATATTTGGATTAAGCATATCCTTAAAAGGTAGCATTTTTATTGGATCTAACAAGTCATGTCGTTAACAAGTTGACACGAACGAATTATCATTCATAATCGAGAGCATATGATTGTTCACGGTAATTAATAAAATTATTTTTGGAAATAATTCAAGTTTTTAATTTGTAGAATAGTTTAATGCTAAAACTACGATAAAAACTGCTGAATATCCTTTTGTTACGGTAAATGTTAAAGTTGAACGTTTTAACAGTCAAATTTAACCAAAGGTTATAGATTTTGCTATGTTCTAGCGGAGCGTAAGTTTTTCTTCTTTTTTGTATAAACGTTGATATATAACATAGTTAAAGTATGTATAAAATAAGTTGGATTCGTATTGAAGCGATTAATTAATGGTGCCACATATCTTTGCAATGTATGTGATCGGCGAAATTTCCCTCCCGAGCAAGTTGGGTTACAAAGTTTTTGCAGCAATGGAGATTAATCTTTTTGTGGTATTATGACTTATAAGAATCTCCCTACTTATGGTGTTAGTCCTGCTTACTACAATTGCAAATGAAATCTATAATTCTGACAAAAATTTGTATTGGATGGTCTCACGAATTAGATGAATTCAAATATTCTACATGGCCAGTTGCAATACATAAGTGGAGCTTAAAGGAACTCCTGAAGAAATATCGAATAACATCGTCGAGAAGATATCGCAACGGCTCGCAACAACTCAAGCTAAAGATAAAAAGCAGTCTTTGGGAACTATAGGCACCACAATTCGAGATTCCAGGGATTAGTTGTAACGAGCTAGGGTTTATCTTTATAATAAATGGAGGAAAATTGTAAAGAGGCGTCACATGTTGCCCTCAAATTCACTATTACTATACTTCCTTATATTTGCAATCAATAATCTCATCATCAAAATTCATTTTTTTCAAATTTTATTTTATGTATACATAAATTCCCTTTTGCTTTAGTATTTTTACATTCTCATCATTGAATCTTCACATTTAAAATGTTCCCTTAACAATTTGGCACATGAGGAGGAAGGGCGGCTATGAAAGCAAAAAATGGTTGGAAACTTGAACCTAAATATCGGCGACGACAACAGTTTGAATCAATTTAGTGGATCCATTATACATCTTGCTCAAAATTCTTGTCTTATATGTTTTTACTTACTTTTTTCACAAGTTTAAAGACATAATAAAAACCTCACATGCATAAATAATGTATCACTTCAATGGTCTAAACTCATGTACTAACACCAAATGACGACATTAAACACAAGGTAAACATGAGAAATTGTTTTTTAGCAATCGGTTCGTTATTATTACGCGTAATCATCAATACATCTTGATTTTTTAGAAAATCGCTATATTTTTTCACGTAATCACATGAATAAAATTGTTCATCTCAAGATGAGGATCGTCGTGAGTCAAAATTTATCAAAAACCCAACTTTTGGTAAGAATCTCGAGTCAGCCAAAATTCTCAAATTTGACAAATCAAGGCAAATCGATCTTGAACTCTCATTTAGCCTAGTAATGAGATTAACTGAATTCATTTACATAATAAAGCTTAATAGAAATACGAATGCTGATAAATTCATTACACATGAGTTTATATTCTTGATCGAGATTATCATGTTTCTTGAAGATAATGCAAATCTAGGGGATTAAGATGACAAAAGCACAACACCATCTTATCATTCAAAAATAGAGGTGGATTTTTCTTACTAAATTAAAATAAGAGTTCAAGCCTTATGGAATATAATCTCGTGGGATATGTGTGTGAATGACATGACATATCGATCTATCTATATATAATTTCAGCATTATGTTCATTGACCACTCTCGTACTCCGCCCTGCATATAATTTTAAATGTGCAGGTTGAGTAGCTAAAGAAGGGGATAATTACCGAGCCATATGTGTTAATAGTGAATGAACTCCCGGAATATATATCATTATATGTGTATCTCAGCTGCGATATTTCCTTTTGCCATTTTAATAATATTAATACTATGTACCGGTCTATACTTTATGTTTGATGATCAAATGTGTACTTGAGATATTCCAATTTTAACAAATATTCATCTGCCATATCTAAGTAAATCAGAATTTGTGACAGTTTCTCAATATTGATTGTTTTCTTAAAAATTGAAGTGTATTTTTCTTAAAAAAAAAAAAAGACAAAAATAAGGTTCGTGCCCTTAGATATTTAAGAGGCCATACCCTCCTCAAAGTTTTACCTTATCAAGTCAAATAGTAGTAATCATATTCATACCACACAAAAATAAAATAAATAAAATAATAATATAACACACGTTGGGTCTTGGGAAGGGATAGGTATGATTGTTGTTATTCATCACTTTTGAGCCATCACTACAGCACAACTCATATTCACACTACAGACTACATATAGATTTTTTAGATATAAATGCTGATTATTTCAATATCGTCTTCTAGCCCTCGTCGGCAGGTATTTTTAAATAATAACGAACCTAAAATGATATCTTATATATAGAGGCTATTCTTAAATATTAATATTCTTTTAAAACAAATATTATATCTATATGTATATATATCTCATCGCCTAGTTATTATAATGTAATCTACCGTCAACATTTATCTTTTTTGCATATACTTTTGTTTTGTCATGTTTTCTTCATTGTCAAGATTTTTTGATGAAATTGTCTAAAATGCATGCAATTCTTTTCTTTTATCTCATCTAAAATTGTTATAAGATTCCAAATGAATATATCTCATTTGATTGAAATAATTATTTCACATACCTTGTATGATTAAAGATAATTTTTATATTTTTAGATGAATATTAGATATGTGTAACAAAATAAAATCGCAAGGAAAATACGAATTAGTGATAATACAAAAATGTCATTTGTAATGTGTAGTTTCCTATCGAAAATGCGGGGTTTTAGGATAAAATTCATAATCCCTTGATATTATAATATTCGATTGACTAGTGATTCACATTTCTTTCTAATTTCAAGTCGTCTGTTCAATG
Organism: Ocimum tenuiflorum; assembly: GCA_001278415.1. NCBI lineage: Eukaryota > Viridiplantae > Streptophyta > Magnoliopsida > Lamiales > Lamiaceae > Ocimum > Ocimum tenuiflorum. Next base: position 6,819 of record AYJT01029459.1, on the reverse strand, counting down.
TAATTATGGAATTTGTATCATTATCATATATATTTTATGGAAAGAAAATTGCATGAGAAAATATGAATTTGTGATATTATGCAAAAATCACATACTAATCCACAAAATCTTTTAAAATTTGCATGCAACTCTATGGATTAATGGTTTTTATTAAAGATGCAGTATTTATAGGACAAAATGGTAGCAATTTGATTTCAGAATATTCCACTGAGAGGTGAGTAAATATTGCACATTTACAATTACATTATAATATTATATACGAGGTAGAATCTTCTGTACTTAATAATTAGATGCATTTTTTATAAATAAGGTGCGCATTATATGTAAGAAATAACGCTTGAGATGCTATATAATGAGGCCAAAATCTGTGATTTATTTTCACATGAGATAAGGAGCAACAATTAAATCACATGAGATAGATGTTTAAGATTTATTCCTGTGATTTTTTCAAATAACACATCAAGTGTCGCATTATGGAATCCATTTTATTTTATTTTTTTTAAAAGAAAAAAAAATAGAAAAATCTGTGAGATGGTCAATCACAAGTATGCCAATATTTGAAGTATATACTTTTCTTTAAAAAAATGCCTGTGAAACCATGCACTGTGAAGAAACAACAAGACCATTTTTAATGATACTAGGATTTTTTGTACGAAACAACTACGAAGTTGAACAAAAATTATAATCCCAAAATAATATTTTTCGATTTTATTGTTGAAAACAAGATCATGTAATATTACAGTAGACGACATTATGCACGCTTTAGTTGTGTACAATTTCATTGTACAAGTGGGTAAACATAATTTCATGATTATAAAAGGATAAGGATATAGAGTTTATATGAGAATATGAAGGTAGAGTTTACTTTATTTGTTACTTAATTTTGAAAAAAGGTGTTTTCAGTATGTCCGTGTATAACTTCAAATTAGCAAACTATAAGAAAGTGCAAATTGGATAAATTAGTTCAAATTTGAAATTAACCCGATTTTTTTTCCCCGGCATCAGGCCATATCCAACCACGCCATTTCCAAGCGCAAATCACAAGTTTGCCGTCAAGAACGCTCCAATCGTACACCATCTCTGACTGTAATTTTCGTTTTCGCCATTTTTTAACCCAAATTTGAGTTCTTATGTAGTCTACGGCATTTTCTTTTGACATTTGTATTTTAATCCTTTTTGTTTTCTAAAATTACATATAACCTTTTTTTTCCTTTTGCAATAAAGTCCTTCTAATTTCAAAATTTAAAGATCTGAATATGTAAATACTTTTTATTTTTATTTCATATTTACTTGTTTATATAATTCTTTTGTGGAGAAGTTTATATTTATTTAATTATTGCTTATATTTTATTCTAGACATTGATGATTAAACAATATTAAATTAAAACAGTAATACTGTTATTTTATTTTATTTTAATTTATTTATTTGAATTTTCATATTCTTAGTTTTTCTTTTTTAGAATACATATGTTTTTTGTGTATTTATGTTTTATGTAGTTGGTTTGAAATAAGAAGGGTTAAAATATTTTGTATTTTTAAATAATTTATTATCTCATAATGAACTACTCTGTCTAGAATTAATAATGGGTTTTAAATTTCCAAATTTGATAAATATAATGGTAGTATTTGGAAAGTACAAAAAAGTAATGGGTTTGAGTTTGGAGCAATGGATTGGAGATGAAATACTGGTTGATTTAACATTACTGCATTTTAGGTTTGAGTTTATAATAATAGGTTGGAGATGGCCCTACAGAATTTTATACTTTCAAAATTCATATATGTTTTTTTCTCTCTTTTAATTAAAAAAAATACAAATAAATGATTTCTTATAATTCAAAATACTCCACTTTCTCCGGAGCCTAAGGTTCCATTTAATTTTGTTTTTCCCAAAAATTTCGCATTTTTCAAAATTATAATTCCCATGCAAAATTTATTTACATTTTTTCTTTTTCTTTTTTTTTTTTACTGAATTTTTTTGACATACAAAATAAACGTAGAATCAAATTAAAATTAAGTGTGATGCGCCGTGTGACCAACTTATTAGTTATGACCTGTTTTTTATTTGACAAAGGCAAGACCAATTATAAGAGAGAGAGAGAGAGAGACACGTGAAGAGTTGGAAGTCAAAGAGGGGCGGCTGACAGAAGTTTCGTTGCGGTCTGAAATTTTGCACTTATAGACATTTCCACATTCCTGTTTCTTTCTTGATTATCATCTTTTCTGATTTCCACCTTTTTGTATGTTTCCCAACAAGAATTCCACTCTCTCAAACAACAATTACTTGGAAATTTTAAAATTAAAAATAAAAATAGGCCCTCAATCAATCCCCGCAAAATCTCAACTGTATAATCAATCAATGACTACTTCCCACTTAGGTCTGATAAATCATAAGGTTATCATCAAACTATTTATTAACTTTCCATAAATTTATCGCCCACCTCTCACTTGCATGATTAAACTTTTTGAAATTTTTTCATTCGAATTTTTAATTATATGACAAATCACGTGAATGGCGGAAAGCTGACTGTGAACTGAAAATTTTCGAATAATTTATCATGTATTTAATGGTTTGACCTAAATTTCTCTCTTGTGGATAAAAGATATTAAGTTGGATGGTGAGAGAAATTGAGATTCCTCTTTGGATTGGTGATGTAAGAAGATCTTAATTAGAATTGTGACACTAAAAAGAATAGTGGAAGCAATTAGGTAGTTTGAGATAATTGACCATTCTAGCCAGGCTTTTTTACCCAGGAGTAACATAACAATTATCAGTCTATCATGGGGAATATGAATATTTAGATGATAAGATATACTATTGATTTATCGACAAATTAATCCACTAGAATATCAAAATATTCACTCAGAATTAAATTGGATAGAAATGAAAGGTTTTTATTTTGTATGTGCTCATGCATCGCTTTATCAATATACATTTTTATGCATATGTATACATTATTAATCTAAAACTACTTTTGCTGTTTACATTCTCTTTATGCAATAAGACATTTTAGAATTGCAATTTGGTGACCGATTTCAATGCATAACCGAAAATATATTTATATTTTGTAGATCTAATACTTTTTAACAGTATACCAATATTATGTGGTAAGAATATTAAGATTAGAAATGCCTAACATCCTATCATATATAGCAGCAAAAATACAGCTATGAATTTAATGCCAACGTGGACCGCATGCACCTTTCGTTTCTTTTTCTCAAGCTTTAAGGGCCAAAAAAGGAAAAATATGTGGCTCACATACAAGCTATGAGATAAGAATGGATTAATTGTAAAATGAAATTCATGAAACCTAAAATTGGACAATTTTACGGTGTATAGTCAATTTTCTGTCATCGTAGAAAACTAGCTGTCATATAAATAAACAAAATACACACAATTTTTCATGTAATTGATTAATCATATCGTTTGTCATGTAATTGAAAATTTTCGAATAGCTATAATGCGGTTGGAGGTTTGACCAAGTATTTATTAACTTTAGTCCGTACCCACTTCATAAATTTCTTCCTCATGGATTAAAACATATAAGGTTGGATGGTGAGAGATCTTGAGAAAGAAATATTTTACGTCCACTCTGCAGTATCAAACTTTATTACCATGTAGGATCCCATCTACATGTGAGAGAGTTTGACACCATCAAAATAGTAGCATCGATTTAAGGCTCCGTTTGTTTACATTTTTATTCTTCGAAAAAGTGCATTACATAATTCTCAGGAAAAGTGATTTGTTATAGAATAAATTTAAGATTCATCTCTATTTTTTCTCTCTTCTTCATTAAAAAAATATAAACAAATGACTTTTAATAATTTTTCTACATTACTGCACTTTTTCAAATACGAAAACAAACCAAATCTAACCCTTCTTTTTGGAATGGTTATGTTCGAACATCTTATAAGTATTTAAAATAGTGGTTGCAATTAGCTAGGGCCAGATTATAGATAATTCTAATCTTTTCTACATAAGAGTAAAAATTATCCGTCTATATTCGGAATATGAATATTTATATGATGAGACATATAAAATATTGTTCATTGAAAATTACTCCACTAGAATATCAAAACTTTTACTTCGATTTAAATTAGATAGAAAATGATGTATATGTATACATTATTAATCTAAAACTACTTTTACTGTTGGCCTTCACTCTTTATGCAAAAAGACTTTTAGAGTTGCAATTTGGTAACTGATTTGAATGCATAGCCAAAAAAAAAATAGATTTAGGTCACCTTTGATTGGTGGGTTTTAGAATGGGGAAATGGAATGAAATCCAAAACAAATTGTTTGGTTGGTAATTTTGGAATGAATATTTGAAAATCAACTAAACCCTTTTAATTTGGTGGGTTTCATTCTCAAACCCATAGTTATTCCCTCTACTATTAAACTTATACTCATAGTGATTTCCGACAGCTAAACCAAATGTTACCTTATATGTTGCGGGTATAATACTTTTAAGTTAACATGAATATTATGTGGTAAAAATATTTCGATTAGAAATGTCAAACATCTTATCATATCTTGCAGCGAAAATACAACAATGAATCTAATGCCCACATATCCATCCGAGTATACCTTTCCTTTTCTTTTTCCTTTTCTTTTCTTTTCGCTTTCTTCTTTTCCCAAATCAAATAATGAAATATGATATGCTCCAACCTTTAAGGGCCAAAAGAGAAAATATATGCCTTCGTGTTTCACATACAAAGGTACCGCTGTCTATGAAATAGGAATGAATTAATTGTATATATGTATATGCGTTTAACGGCCACATGATTACATTTCAGACGGTATCAACTAACGAGAATGTAATTATATAAATAAATGAAATTTTGGGATATAATCGCATAACAAAAAAAAAAGTTCAAAATAGATCTATTCTAGAATTGCATATAGAATTGCATAATCTCCCTTAAGATTAAACTATCACTAATGTGAGTCACGTGTTCAACTATTTTGAGAAAATAATATACAAACATTTTTTTATTAGAAATTAACGAGGGTTGTGAAATAAAATTTGAAAAATTAATCAAAGTAAATAAAATGGATGTAAATATAATCATACACGTATATTATATGAATATATGTTAATTTATGAAGTATGTTTTATCATACAACTTTTCGTTTTGCACGTTTTAAAAATTCATATTACCCGTGCGCACTGATCTCGCTTCTTGCTCCCTATTGACCTATACACAAAACATTAAAATTAATATTATTTTCAATACAAATAACTAAAATTCCTAGGTATCGTATCGGTGCAATACAAATTTGATAAAGTTTCAAACCGAACACAAACTTCGGACAAATGTTAACTAACCTTTTCCAAAATAAACATATATAAGATTTCTCGATAATCAACAATTTGACGTGGCAATAAGCAATCATATATATATATTATAAAAATTTATATTAGACCGTCCAAATGATTTAAGAGGATCTAAATAGTTCATTTCTATCAATCCAAATTCATACCCGTCCTAAATCTTAAACTCAAACTCATATTCCTCCGAAATTTTAAATCAAAACTCGCCTAAATCATTTAGACGATCTAAACGAAGACGAAGATTTTCTCCTCGTATATATATTAGAGGAATAAATGATCATATTTATGTTGCGATCCCTTTGAAAAAAATAACAGAGAGCTTAATGATCACTAAATTATCAAATTTAATTTATAGAATTAAAATAAGAATATCGTGATTCTTTTTCCCAACTGACAAGTGAAAAATGGGACGCGCAGTATAAAATTCCAAATCTGGTGGTTAGTTTTGTAAACACGATATAATATTGAGAAGTTTCACACGTTTACCAAAATAGATAAACACTAATCCCATTATGCTCCACTCTCACCAGCAGACACACCACTTTCTTTATTCACTAACTGCTTCTTAAATAACACCCATGTGTCATATTAAATTCACCACCGAAAAAAAAAATAATAATAATAATAGTAAATCAGAATATTGTCAATTAAAAATTTGAAAGATGGTTGAATTTGCATGTAGGACCAAAAAAGATTTCTTTATTCAAAATCTGAAAATATGCCCAAAATCTCAACCTAGGCCTTAATATATTTCAAGTCTTGAATTGAAATTTGGATAATATTTTGGATTCTACATTAAGAATTTCAGGAATTTCAAGTCATGAACGGATAGTTTTGGGATTTTTCAAGTTTTAAATTGATAGTACATCTTTTAGATTTTGAATCAACAATTAAACTATTTTTGGGTCATTAATTGATAATATTTCTAATAAAAAAAAACACATCCAAACTCAAAAAAACCTCTATTAAAAGTATACCAGACCATCAATCTCACGATACACTATTCGAAAATATTCAACTTAATTATAAATTATCCGAATGATCACCCGCATAACAAACTATGTGGATGCTATTCAATTATATGATTGATTGTTTCCTCCTGTGACGAAAAGATAATTGTGTACTGCCGAACTTCCATGCCACCAATTTAGTATCGTAACAGAAAACTGACTAAAACCTAAAATTGAATAATATGACGATGCACAATCAATTTTCCGTTGATAAAGAAATAATTTGTCATATGATTGAATAAAATCTACGTATTTAGATAATTCAGCATGTAATTAAATTTTTTTGAATAACTTATTATTCAATTGAGAAGTTGATCTTAAAATGCAGTCAAAAATGAAAAATAAAATAAACTTACCCGGTATATAAATATTTTATAAGAAAAAGAAATTAATAAAAAGATCAATCATTGTCCACTACGAAGAATACACAAGGCATGAAGTCAGACTGTTAAAACCATGACACTCCCTTCTTTCTT
>AYJT01029457.1:0-26117 GCA_001278415.1 Ocimum tenuiflorum | reverse complement strand
GATCACCGCGCTCTCGAAGCTGACGTGGCTCTACTTGTCCAATTGCAGCATCGGAGGTGAAATTCCGGAAGAAATTGGGAATCTCGTTGAGCTAATTGATTTGGAATTGGCGCAGAATTTTCTCACTGGAGAAATTCCGGCGGGGATCACCAAGCTGAAGAAGCTATGGCAACTCGAGCTTTATAAGAACGATTTGACGGGAGAACTGCCGGTGGGGCTGCGGAATTTGACCGACCTCGAATTCTTCGATGCTTCCTCGAATTATCTCACCGGAAATCTCTCTGAAGTTGGCTTCCTGAACAAGCTCAAAAGCCTGCAGCTCTTCAATAATCAATTTTCCGGCGAGGTTCCGGCGGAATTGGGGGAGTTCAGGAATCTCGTCAACTTATCTCTCTACACGAACAAACTGACCGGCCCTTTGCCGGCGAAGCTAGGCTCATGGGCTGATTTTCATTTCATCGACGTGTCGGAGAATATCCTCACTGGCGAAATTCCACCGGAGATGTGCAAGAAAGGAACCATGAGTAAGCTGTTGATGCTGCAGAACAATTTCACCGGCGAGATTCCAGCGACTTACGAGAGCTGCGTGACTCTGGTCCGATTCCGGGTTAGCAAGAACCGGCTTTCCGGTCGAGTTCCCGGCGGCATATGGGGACTTCCGGCGGCGGAGATCATCGACCTCGCCGACAACAACTTCGAGGGGCCGATTGCGGCTGATATTGGCAGAGCCACGTCTCTAGCGCAGCTTTTTATTGCAAACAACAAGTTTTCCGGCGAGCTGCCGGAAAATATCTCAGAAGCTTCATCTTTGGTGTCAATTGACTTAACCAACAACGAATTTTCCGGCGAAATTCCGGCCTCGATCGGAGATTTGAAGCAGCTTACCGCCCTGCATTTGCCAGAGAACAAGTTTTCCGGGTCGATTCCGGATTCGTTAGGCTCTTGCCGTTCGATCAACGAGATTAACATGGCCGGAAACTCCCTTTCCGGCCTAATTCCATCGTGGTTAGGCTCATTGCCTACTCTCAATTTCCTGAACTTATCAAGAAATGAACTCTCCGGCCCAATTCCGGCCACTCTGTCATCTCTTAGACTCAACATTCTTGATCTCTCCAATAACCGGTTATCGGGTCCTATACCAGCCTCACTTCTTACCGAGGCGAGCAACGGGAGTTTCTCCGGCAATGCTGGCCTCTGCAGTGAGACGATCAGGAGATTTCGGCAATGCTCGCCGGAAACCGGGATGTCGAACCAGCTTAGAATGGTCTTACTCTGCCTAATGTTGGCCTTTGTGGCCATGCTCGCCTCACTCGCGGGCTTTTGCTACTTAAAAAAGAAGTCCGAGCGTGTGGGCGAGCGGTCACTGAAGGAGAGTTCATGGGACCTGAAGTCGTTCCATGTCCTCTCCTTCACAGAGGGTGAGATCATCGATGCGATAAATCAGGACAATTTGATAGGGAAAGGCGGCTCGGGAAACGTGTACCGCGTTGTCGTGGGAAATGGTAAAGAATTAGCCGTCAAGCACATTTGGCACTCGAATGAGCTCGGCGCCAAAGCCAAGATGGGGAGTTCTGCCCCCATCTTGGCCAGGCAGACAAGCTCGAAGAGTCGGGAATTTGAGGCAGAGGTTGACACATTGAGCTCGATAAGGCATGTGAACGTGGTGAAATTGTATTGTAGCATAAGTAGTGAGGATTCTAGCTTGCTTGTTTACGAGTTCATGCCTAACGGAAGCCTGTGGGATCGTCTCCATACTTGTAAAAAATTGGCTCTTGATTGGGAGACGAGGTACGAAATTGCCCTCGGGGCGGCTGCCGGATTGGAGTACCTCCACCACGGCTGCAACCGGCCGGTGATCCATCGCGATGTCAAGTCGAGCAACATTCTTTTGGACGAACTTCTCAAGCCCCGAATCGCGGATTTCGGGCTCGCGAAGATTGTTCAAGCTGACTCGACCGAGTCGACTCAGATCGTTGCGGGGACGCATGGCTACATGGCCCCCGGTATATAATCTCACATACACACTACTAATTCTTGTTAGTTTTTCGGGTTTGTTTGTTAATATCTCGTGTTTCGATTGCAGAGTACGCGTACACCAACAAGGTGAACGAGAAGAGCGACGTGTACAGTTTTGGGGTGGTGTTGATGGAGCTAGTAACGGGGAAGAGGCCGATTGAGCCGGAATTCGGGGAGAACAAGGACTTAGTTGATTGGGTGTGTGGGAGGCTGAAGACTAAAGAGAGTGTGTTGAGTTTGGTGGATTCGAGCTTGCCCGCGATGTACAAAGAAAACGCGATAAAGGTTTTGAAAGTGGCGATTATGTGCACGGCCAGGCTTCCGACGTTGAGGCCGACGATGAGAAGTGTGGTTCATATGTTGGAGGAAGCCAAGCCACCTCAGTTTGTTAGTGTTGTTGTCAAGAAATAATGTAGTGAATTTTGTGAAGGGTTATGTTGAATTATTGCACGAATTTAGGAAGCAACCTTTGTAAGATAAGTAGTAGTTTATGTACAATAGTTAGTCTCTACTATGTTATGTATGTAATGGAAGTGCCAAATGCAACTCGACCGCTCCAATTAGAATTCCTTGTCGATTCACAACTCCGATAAGTATATATATAGAAAGTAATTTTGAGAGCATAGGCATAGGCTTGTGTTATCAATTATTCTTTTTTTTTTTCAGAATTTTACTGCATATTGATAAAATAAAGCATCTAATATTTGCAGCATTTTCTTTTCCCTTTACTGGGGGTAGCACTAGGTGAAAAAGTAATGAAATCATTCGGTTTTATGTTGAGAATCAATTTTCTTATGAGCTGTAATAAGCCTGCAACTCATGACTGGAGTAGCATATATACCATAGATAAAGCTTCACCCAAACAACAGATGCGGCTGATAGTGGAGGTGCTTAATTTGTCTATTTATCAATTCAGATCTCTGGTTATGTAATGATGTTATATAAAATGTAATATTGTTTGGATTATAGACATGTGTAATATATACTAATTAATGACCTGAAAACCTACAAAATAAGGTAACAAGCCTAATATCCCATAACAAAGACAGAGCAACTGATATTTGTGGTTTAATTGCATGATTCATCACATAATGATGCCTGAGACCATTAAAACACTTGCAAAAACTACTACTGAATTAATTTCACACTTAATCAAGATTTTTTTTTCAAGATCGCTCTTAAAAACTCTCATTTGCTGCTTCTAATTCAATATTGTATAACTAAAATTACGGATAATTAAACACCTCATTGAAGCTTAAATTTTAAAACTGTTCAAACCTTCAAATGCAACTTCTCTGTTTTGTAGCCCTTAATCTAGATTAAGATGCCAAACTGAAATAACCGCAAAATGAAGTAAGATTATTTTCTTGATATCATAAGATATGCTTGTCCACCAAACTACTTCAATCAAGTCTTGAAGTGGGCTTTCTTTACATTAAAAATTCTCCTCTTTGATACTCGTACGATTTGCTGGTCCACCGAACTATTTCAATCCAAGTCTTGAGGTGGGCTTTCTTTATATTAAAAATTTTAGATGTGTTTTTGAGTTATTTAGCTTTATCTTTGAAAAAAATGAAGGCATGTTTTGTTTTGCAAAATATTTGTTATGGTCTATAAAATGCTTTCTTTTAGATTGTCTACGTGCCTTTGATCCAAAAATTGGAGTTGTGATGATGTTGTTAACGATTGGATCTCATGTTAATAATTGAATTGGGACGTCAACTTGTCACGAGTATAATGATAACTCATTAAGCATCACGGCAGAGGAAAATACACCTCCTTCTTGATTAACACTTGTAACACATAGTGTTAATGTGATTGAATAATGGGTGCGAAAAAATTATTTTGGGTCACACGGGTCCTTTTTAAATAAAACTTCCGTATTATCGTGGTTGTTGGCATAATAAATTATTTATGAACAATGTGTTTATTAAGTATTTTTAAGTGTGTAGGTTAAGTTGAAGATGGAATGGTGAAATGAAGATGTTTTCTTGATCTTTCGTTCCAGTTTCATGAAATACAAATCTTCGTATATGTATCTTGACTACCGCTAACCCAAACTCTATTTTGAAAACTATTATATTATTTAAATTGCAATTTAACTCTTATGGTGGATCAACCCATGCTATTACTCCTTTTCGACGTGTTTCGTCGAATGAAGCTTCATAATGTTAACTTCTTGACTCTCTAAAGGTCCATTGCTTGTTACCTGGTTCCTTCTATTCCGAATTGCATTGCAATTTGATGTCGCATCAATGCATCATGGTTGGATAAACCCTTTCTGGTGATCAGACGGTTGTGGGTAGCTTTTTCGCGATTGAGAAAGTAATTTGAACTTTCCATAAAAAAATAACAAGCACCGAAGAGTAGTAGAGAATGTGTAAGATGTATTTTATTGGTTAGGAATCAATTTTCTTTCAAAGAGTAGGGACGACCTATATACACACGAATTATAGTGGTTTTCCTACTCTAGGTGAGGGCAATTAATCTCTCGAACGTGTGAGGAGTAATCATTGGTAATCACTACTCGTCGTCCCATGTTCTTTCGAGGTCCTTGAAGTCACCTTCAGGTTCTCTTCAAACTTGAACCCCTCAACTGGGGGGTATGTGGTCTTGAGCTCGGCTCTACCCTGATCTTCCACTATGAGGGGTCGGCCTCGTGTTCAAACTCTTGAGCTTTTGGCTCTTGATTGGCCCTTTTGGACGACGAACCAAGCGCCGGATCTCGTTTAGGTCTCCAAGTTTTGTGTAGTTGGGCTTCATCGATCTTTACCGGGAAAATATTCAATTATATTACAAACTATGCGTCTTGTCAAAAATAATACAAACTATCCGAAATTTCATATAAATATACAAACTATCAGAAAATATTCAAATATAGGACGACTTCAATTTACCGACACCGGAATGCTGAGTCAGCATGCCGCATTTTCATGTCACTTAAAGTTAAGCCACGTTAATTTTGTCACGTAATCTTTTTTAACAGAAAATATTCAATTATAATACAAACTATGCACATTCCGGTATCGAAAATTTGAAGTTGTCTTATATTGAGCAATTTCTAATAGTTTGAATATTTATTTACAATTTTGAATAGCTTGTATTATATTTGACAAAATGTGCATAGTTTGTTATATAATTGAATATTTTTCTCATCTTTACCCCAACAATAGCCCCTTATTTTCTTAAGACAATAAGGGATGTTTTTTTTATAAATAATCTTTTCGAATCGTTAGACTAAATAAATTGAAGCGTGGAGGTTACCTATTGAAGAGGTTGATCCTTGATGTGGACCGACATAGGTCGCATAAAATTTCGTCTTATTTGATTAGGATAGATGGCAAGGGGACCTTTTGGACTCATGGTCCTTTTTGGTTTAGAATTCCAGAGTATTTTTCTCATTCCAACTTCGAGGCATTTTTCGGGCCTTAGGTGGCAGGTTCGAAGTTTTTTTTGCTTCGAATTCTGGGGTACTTTTCTCATTCCGGCTTCAGGGCATTTTAGGCCCTGGTACGAGGCATTTTTGCCTTGGCAAGGGGATCATGAGCGCACTTAATGTTACGAAATGTTTCGAGGTTTTGCTTTGATCCTCTAAGGACTCCGACGTTTGCTTCAGCCTTCGAGTGCTTCGGATCTCGTGGAATCTTGGGACATGATTAACCTTGTTTTGACTTCAGATCCTGTAGAATCTTGGGTAGTGTAGGACCCATTTTTGACTTTAGATCCCATAGGATCTTGGGTAATATCAGAAACTATTTTTTTTACTCCGGATCATCGTTGAATCGTGATCTCGAGCCCCGAGCTTCGAGTTTGTTATGTGTTTTGTTAATTAGTTTTGAGGAGATATTCTGTTAGACCAGCTTAAATCATTTAGGTGGGTTTGAGTTTAAGATCCAAGGTGAGTATGTGGTTAGGTTTAAGATCTAGGGCGATTATGAACTTGAATTGGTGGAAAAAAACTATTTAGATCTGCCTAAATCATTTAGGCAGTCTAATACAAATTTTTTTCATTAGTTTTTCTTCTCTAGATACTTCTAAAAAAAAGTTTTTCTTCTCAAGATATTTATTTTGTGCATTTTCTAATTTATTTAAATTCATATATTTCACTTTTACAAATTTGGTTTTATTATACATTAAATGTCTATTGATTATATAATTAAAATTATGGGGAGAAATTATGGAAATTGGAAATAATCAAATACTTCATCTATCTAGTTTATGTTATTGGGTTTATATTTATTTTATTTCTTTTATTCACAGAAGATGTTTGATTAAATGTATTATTTTTGTAGGATGCATGTTAAAAGAATCATTAAGAAAATTAAACAACAAGATTTAATAAATGCACAATTAATAATATTTTTTTAATAATGAATTCTGTCATAATAATTTAGTTCATTTGGAAATAGTAGGGATTTCAAATTACAACCTCAGACAAATATATTGATAGTATTTGAAAATTATAAAAAGTGACGAGAACAAGATTAGGCTAATAACATTTTTTGGTGTACTAAATTGAAGATGAATTTTTATTCGGTTTGGCATTCAATGCATCTTCAAAACAACTTTTGAAAATAAGAATCACAAAACTTTAGCCAAGCGTTTCGAACTTGGAGTAGAATGGAATGGAATGATATAAAGAAAATTCAATGTAATTGACTTTTGGAATAATTTTAAGAAACAATATTCATAGAAGTTTTCTTGGGGGGAAAGAAATCCAACCATAGACAATTTAACGCTACCAAAGCAAGTTCATTAATTATTTAATTTCAAGTTATTTTCTTAACCATCAAGTCATACCAGTCAGTGTCGTGTACCCGATTGTCTTTTCGTGCAAGGTCTACGAGGGCAAAATGGTCATTTGACATGCACAGTACAGGATTATATAGGCGGCAAATTTCCCCCTTCTCCTCAGGAGTTCTTTGCAGAGCTGAATCAGATAATATTGTACCGAGAGCTTCTCAATTTGTACGCCCAATTTCAGCCATGAATTTGTTGAATACCACGGAGGAAAGCCGCGGCGCCAAGGCGTTGCGTCAGAGATCTTCAGCAGGTATTGGTTGTGAGCCTTTGATCCAAAATTATTCTAATTTTAAGCGGAGCTCTCGCCCGGATCGTTTGATGTTCTACGAGGACGGATCGTGGGTTGATTACCCGGAGGAAGTGGCCGAGATATTGAAATTAGGGTTTGTGGAGGGGAAGCCTATGGTTGAGGTGGAATTTCTCGGGCTCAACTGCGTGATTGACTTGTACCGCATGCTTGAGATTGACTTGAATTCTGGGAATCAGCGATCAATCGCTTGGATAGATGTTGATGGTAAGTGTTTTTTTCCTAAAACGTTTGTCAACAGTTATGAAATTGATCGTGAGGTTGATTTGGCTGATGACGGTGAGAGATTTCCGAAGATCGAGATTGATGTAAAAATTGTTGAGAATTCGGGGAATCAGGATGCAAATTTGGGTAAGAGGCGGAGAACTGAAAATGTAGTTGAGGAAAAAGCGGGCGAGAGTTTTTGCGCCGCCGCCTCTGCGAAAAGGCTGAAAATGGTTGAAAGTGACTCTGAGTCGTCGAGGTGGCCGAAGGCGAGAAATTTGGCAGCTGATGAGAAAGTCTTTGCGATAGTTAGGAATTTGATTTTGTCAAGGCTTCAGATTGTGGAGCCGGGAGCTACGATTACCTCCATTCATCAATGCATACGGATGGGAATCACGGACAAAGCACGTTCTGAGGTTTTCTCTAAGCAAATGGAGATCACGAAACAAGCCAGGGGGGAGAGTAACGCTGTTTTTGCATGGTATGGTACGTCGGCGCAGGGCGTGGATAGCATCTTGATGAATGGATTTGGAATACCTAGCAAGTCTTCTCGCTCCCCTGGTTATGGTATTGGAATTCACTTATCGTCAATACGCTTTCCCCAAAATAGGTATGTTTCTATGCATTACTCCAACGTTGTTTATCATGTGGACCTTGTAGCTATTCGCTTCATGTTCTTATTTGTGTATGACTTGCAGTAGATTAGCTAGGAGGCCTATTTTTTTTTTATTTTCCTTTTTTGCCTTTGTCTTTATTTTCCGTTTTCAGTTTGATTATTTTCTAGTAACTTTTTGGTTTGTATGCACAGTGCAATGTTGTCAGAGATAGATGAGAATGGTGAGAAGCATGTCGTATTGTGTAGAGTGATACTGGGAAAATGTGAGAAGGTCGAAAAAAGGTCTCATCAGTATTATCCGTCAAGTGTAGAGTACGATACTGGTGTCGACGATTTAAACAATCCTAGGTGGTATACGGTGTGGCATTGCAACATGAATACTCATATTGTACCGGAATGTGTGGTCAGCTACCGGCCTGTAAATATGCCAGGTAAAAGATTTTCTATGGATGTCAACTTTGCTCACGATTTGGTATGTGTTTCAAACTCAAGTTAATTAGTTGTTTTTTCAGGATCTGTAAATGGTGTGCCTAAGAATTGGGTTCCTCATCCGTCGACATTTATTGCTAAACTATTTTCCAAGCTGAAAGGTTCTCTTCCTTTGCCACAATTTTGCGAATTGCAAACCTCATGGGAATCGTGCAAGGTGAGAACTTAGATTTCCTCTAGATGATGCAAAAGGAGTAATCAGGTTAATTACTATTATCTTCATTACACATTAAATTATTTTACCCCCCTTTTTTCAGGAAGGGATGCTGGAAAAAAATGCTTTCATGAAAAAATTACGTTCACTAGTTGGAGATGATGTGTTGCGTTCTGCCATTCAAGAAATTCGTGGCTGAGGATAAGTCCTTTGTACTTAGTATGTTTGTAGTTGTCAGAACAGATTTAGTTACTTTTGCGAAACAATAGTGAATAGGGAACTGTTATTTGATGTCAGGATATACTTAGAAACGTAATCAAATTAGAAAGCTAGTTTGATTTGGTCTAAACATTTATGACTTTGTTGTTTCGCTACAGTTAGAATTCAAAAAGATATAAGCTGGACTTTTGAACAGTATTTATGATTCTGTGCGTTGTTGCCATTTCCTTTATTTTTGTTCTTTTTTGGCTTCCCTTTTTCATCTTAGCTGTCATGTTGAAGAATTTACTTTTCTTTGGTGCTCAATGAAGTCTATGAAATAAAAAATTGAAAGCAAGGTGTAGTTACTGAAATAAAAGCTCACAATAAAGATCTTTCCCGTAGAGCTTTTGACAAAACTTCTGTTCAGAATCCACTAATATTCTTAGATGTAATTCATCATCTTTTTTCTTGAGGGGGAATGTCAGTACGTATGACTACCATTACGAGCTTTGGCACTTATAGAAGCATTCAAGGGTTATCTGCGAACTTGGCACTTATAGAAGCATTTCTTTTTGCTGTTACTGTTGCTAATTTCTGGTTGTTCAGGTTTGTGAGGTGTAAAGTAAAAGCTCATTTGAATTTTTAATCTTTAAGCTTATTCAAGGAGAAGTCTTATAGCAAATGGATGATTCAGTTTATGCAGAAGTCCTGACATTGCCTCTCTGAGGGGAAAACCTTTTTGATTGGGTATCTATCATTGTAAACATCTTTATTATTAACCATCGTTTTTTATAAGGGTGTAAATCTGGATTTCTAGATCCTGTATCTTTGACATATGTTTTTGCTTTCAAAATCCTATCGACATATTTGACTGACTAGCCAACTTTCCCTTCCCATCTTTCTGTAATTTTCATTTCGAATTCTTGTTATAAAAAATTCTTTTTATCTTGTTTTTTATATTTCATAGGTTTGTTGTATCCTATACTGAAAATAAAATTGGCATCTGAATTGAAATTTTAATAGCTTTGATGGACGAGGCAATTGGTTAACGGATTCCCATGGGTTGCATCTTTTGGTGTACCAAACTCTTAAGGTTGGTCTCTTATACATGTTTTCAAGTTAAAGTAGGCAAGGAGTGCTATATATTGTCAGTTCATTCTCCTTGATTGTTTATTCTGCTTGATAGTTGTTTTGAGGTTAATAACCACATTAGTTTGTCGCTATTGGTGATGCTTGTAGGAGTTATCGGCAGTTTGATTTGCCTGACAAATGTGGATAATGGCTTGTATAGATAACAAAAAGAGCTTTAGATCTATTGTTTGACAGGTTGACATGAGGTATTGCAAAAGAGATTGTACTTGAGAAAGGTTTAAAAGCCTCTCCGAATGCTTTATACTATGTGTCAATATTCTCTTTAGTCATTCAACCACAACTTTTTGTTGGTATTGCCTGTGCACTTAGTTTTATGTTCTTTCTCATAGCTAGAGAGTGATATTTGCATAGATTTTTTTATTAAACAACATGTTGAAATATATTGCGACATACAAGTCGAGATGAAGATTACAGGACCTGATTCAGTAATAGCTTTGAAGTCACTTCTTCATTGATTACAGTGCAGGTATGAAGTCATGCCCACAGTTTTTTCTAATGATATGGCAGCGTCATAAAGCCACTTGGTACAGACAAACTTGCACCTAATGCTTTGGTGATGGCACTGTGTCTGGCTGCCTGAGCCCCTTACTATTTTATTTGTTTTTTCCTTTGTTATTGTTATGTATTAATGATTTTAATTCCAGAATTTATCAAATATAATATGGAAAACATTGATCTCTTGTGATTTTTTTCTTTTCAAAAAGTAAAAAATACATGGCGCTTCCTTGAACCATCTAGGTTGCTTGACACCCAATCTAGTCGATGATGCTGAACCAGAAGCCAACCTAGGTCATATCTTTTGAATATTTCTGGGTCATGTATTACAATTTTCATGTTAAACATTGTATATTTGTATTACTTGAATATATCTTTTCAATTTGAAATTTTTATGCTTTAATTCAGTTTTTCAAATCAATTGGCAGAATTTATTACAATCATTAGGTTATATAACATCTTTTTCAACTTTTGTTGATTATGGACTATTAAAATTTGATTTGATTATTTTACAGTTATGTTCTTGGTACTTCTGTTTAAATTTCTTTAATGTTTCTTGAAAAGCATTAATTAAGTCAATATGTTATGGTTCATGGATAAAATCTGCCATTAAATTTGACTTTGTGTTCTTTATGCTATCTGTTGATGCTGCATAAGATTCACCTGTTTTACATTGTAGTAACTTGATCACTATTTCTTATTTTATACATAAGGCAATTATATCTGCAAAGTACTGTGAACTTGTGGACCAACTACAGGAATTACCAAACTTGATGAGACTTTTCTTTCTTCGCAGGTGGACGCTAGTGCAACACAAAAGGCCTCAAAACAGAACCATTTTCTTGTTTAGTTTGTAAAAGGTTAGTCTTCAGATAATCTCTTTTGGTAAATGAAGGACCGATGTTTGGACTTCTTCAGGTTATTATGATACTATCAGTTGACATTCCAATATTTCATGAATTTGAGGTTTCATTTTATTTTTAGCAAATATTCTTCTTTTGGAGTACTTTCTTGTGATCTATTTGAAGAAAGAATAATTAGGACTCTATGATGAATCTACTTGTGTTATTGACATTCAAGTTCAAGTGCATATATAAGCCAATAAAGCACGACGATCACTAAATTGCACTAGCCTTCCCAATTTCAGTTTCTCGAGCTCTCTATGGTTATATCCTTTCATTTCCTGTAATATTTTCAAGTATTGGAAACAATTATTTTCCACAAATTAGGTTAACTGAAACAAAGTTTTATTCTAGTTGAATTAATATGGTCGTAAATTTACTCCAACTCTCTAAAGTTGCAGCCTGTTTCAAATTTGATTTTGTTATTAAAATTGTGTGCCTCATCTTTTCATGTTACTTGTATAGGATGCATGGGGTACATGCAACATTATGTTGTTTTAACTCAAATTGTAATATGTCATCATCTATAATCATCCCAACTCTTTTCCTTGCTCTTAAACTTTCATAAATCGTTTATTCATTTATATCATCTGTTAAAATCCTTCTGTCAAAATCCTTCCCACCAGGCAGTGAAAAAGTTGACGCAGAATAAGAAGATATTGTAAAAGGATTTAATTGCTCTAGCAGGAGGGCTCTGTTGGTGATATGATATGTGACTCGGTAAGCGTTTATCTGTTTCTATAATTGAACTATTGGTCTCAATTAAGTGCTAATGAAGCAAAAGGTAGTAGTAACAGATTGTGCATGTCGAGATGGGAATTGGGCTGGCGAAACAGAATTGGACCGGCTTCTGTCATATGGATGGTTGGAAAGTAGATGCTTCAAATATATGCATGGGAACTTTCTATAAGTGGCCTCCACAGAAACAGATATGGTAATTGACGTGTGAACATGCCTACCACTCCCATTTTGAAGAGGGTGCTTTATGTGCCTTTCCTGGTTCCTGTGCATCGGTTTATTTGATGATCAATTATATGATGAAGTGTGTGTTAAGATTCCTTTTTGATACCTCCGAAGTTGACTGCTGTTTTTAGTTATATCTGCCTTTTGGTTTCAACTGGGTTTTCAATGTATCTAATTAGTGCCACTTAATTATGCCCTTAGAATAATCTAACATGATTGCTTGTGTATATCTTCTGCTGATGCTTGGTCCCTTTTCATTTTCATCACTCAACCAGGTCAGATCAATAGAACACACATTCCACATACCTTTGGTTATCATATTGGTGTCAAGATCCACTGCTCAAAAGGTACGATACGATCTACATTTGCGCACATAAAATGTTGATTATTGCTTTCGTGGAATTGCGCACGTATTTATTTAACGCGAGTAGAACAGACTTTTGTTGCTTGTGAATTAAGATTTGATTGAAGATAAGCTACTTGGGGAGAATTTGCATGAGTGCTGGCGCATTTCTGGAAGTTACTTTCTCATTGAACTTTCACCTCATTGTATGAATTGGATTAAGATTATGTTAAATAAAATAAAGGAATTAATAGAATTTATAGAGAAGAATTCCATAACTGAGTACACCTTTAATAGAAAATCAAATATTTAGAATAAATTTCATTTAACCAATAAGATTGTGCAAATCAAATATTTAGAATAAATTTCATTTAACAAAAATTAATCCTTTATACAAGGATAGAATTCACAATCCTTCGCTATTGTCAGAAGGTTTGGATTTTGAATTAACAATATGTCAAAAATTCCCCTTCCCTACGAATATAACCTTTTGTGTTGGCCTTACGGAAAAACGTATCTTAGATTTGTTGGCATATATCAACTATTCACATGTGCAATTGTCATTTATGCATAAAGCGAAAAAGAAATCAAAACCTAAGAATAAATGTTCATCGAAAAATCCTAAATGTACCCACCAACATTTCCTACAATCCGTCCGGCCAACAATGGGTTTAGCTATCCATGCTAGTCAACAAACAAAAACTAAAATTAAATATAATCAAAGACATTAAAATTGAGAAATTTTAGGTGGAAAGGTTGTCAATCTTCAACCCTTGAGTCTGTGTTCCTGAAGCATCCAATCAGGGTTTCTCTCTTTGAATCTGTTATGGTTTTGTATTGTAAAGTAATGAGTTTGCAACCTTAATTTTGTGTTTAGAAGTGGTACATGTAGCGTGGGTAAATTTAACGCCAAAAAGGAATTGAAATGGGCCCTTCTCCAGCAAAAGTCCAATTCTTGTTGCTGTCAGGGGCTTGGGATGACCAACGACTCGATCAATTCTAGTCAGTCAACTCGGCATGAGATGGTCGACTGGGAAAAAGATCCTCTGCTATGCTCTTATGCACAACAAAGGGTGTTGGTTCAAAATCCACTATAAAAAATCAAAGAAAAAAATGGAAACAAATAAAATATATTTGTAGGGTTAGATTTATTAGTGCACAACAGCCTTTGATGTGTATTTGCATAGCAGAGAATCTGCATCCTAGTTGACTGTCCATTGAAATGGATGGTGTGAAATGCAGTCTGTCGACTGGAATTCTTCCTGCTGCCTAACCTCAACCTTTTCAACGAATCCGTCTCTCGAGAATTTTTCCTGCTGCTGAATCTCCAACTTTTTCAGCGTTTCTACCTCTAGAGAACTCGGAATGACAAACCGTTTGTTGCATTGTAAAATTAACTCAAAAGCATCAATCCTAAACTTTCAGACCAAGACTCCTAAGTATCCTTGGATATTCATGCATCCATGTGGACTTGTCTTGTACATCTTTCCTCGTTTCATCTTGTTTGTCTGTTTGATCTCCAACTGGATATATGCCTTCATATACCTATAAAATGGGCAAAGAATGTCTACCACCTCGGGGTGCAGTGGTAAGCAATTTTTCCATGACCTTAAAGGTCAAGAGTTCGAGTCTATGTGGGAACCTCCGGGTGATATTTATTTAATATTGTATTTAAGTTAAAAAAATAAGAAAAGAAAAAGGCAAAGATACTGTATTATCCAATATAATGAAATAAAACTACTTATTATGATATAAGCATAAACTCAATTTAAAACAAGTCTTTAAAATAATAGAAAAACATGCAAATATTGTAATTATCATTGCTGTAACTTACTAGTGCGATTTATGTTATGTAT
The DNA here is from genome assembly GCA_001278415.1 of Ocimum tenuiflorum. NCBI lineage: Eukaryota > Viridiplantae > Streptophyta > Magnoliopsida > Lamiales > Lamiaceae > Ocimum > Ocimum tenuiflorum. Next base: position 11,616 of record AYJT01029457.1, on the reverse strand, counting down.
GGCCGTGCCTAAAGGCATATTAGTTAAAGTAGATTCCTCTCTTATTTCATGCTCTCATCGGCCACCCTTCTACTACTTGCACCCATTTCGGATGCCAATGGGCATGGAGCCTCTCTGGTCGAAGTTTAAGAAGAAGTCCGAGAAAGACCACAACAGATTTGGTAGCCTCCCGACCCACTGGGATATATGATTCTAGATGACATCTCTCCTCTCATTTCAATAGTTGTTTATAGGAACACTATCAAATTGAACAAATCATAGAATTAAAATGGATCATTCATACCTATTTATATTGCACCAAAGTTGTTTATAGGAATGGGGAACCATATCCAACTAAACGAATTTAAAATTAAGAGGCATACCCATTTATCAGCTGATTTGACTGATTAAATTACTAGTTGACTCAAAGTGTGGGAAATTATCGTGTTGATTTGTTAGTGATATGTAAATTTCGTGTCAAGTGTGAAGGAGAAGTCAATATTCAGAGGTAAATTACGAATTTGCTACCTCAAAAAAATTAAGAAGCAAAGTTCAAATTGAATACCTCAATATTAGTTGGCAAAAAATCAAGAAGCAAAGTTCAATTTGAATTCATCAATATTAGTCGGCAAAAGCTTGATTTTATCAAGCTTAGTAGACAAAAGCAAAGTCCTATTTTGTTTCTTCAACTAAGTTGCAAAGAACAAGTTTACTTCTTCAACTGTGTAAAACTTTGTCTATAAAAGACAAAGCAAATACTCATTTTTCACCAATCTACTCCAGGATGTAGTAGGAATCACATTCCAAAATATAGGGAGTGTGGAGGATGTTAGAGAAATTAGAGAGTTTGTTCAAATTGCTTCAATTATACAAATAAAAAGTACATTGGTTGTTCTTTCGTCATAATTGAAAGCTTGTAATTCCTATTATTTTGTCATAGTGAAATTCTATTACCCCCATGGTTTTTACCTAATTTGTTTGGTTGATTTTTCATGTGAACTTTGTATTATTTTCTCTTTATCTCAATTTTATTAGTTGCAATCCTGCTCTATCTTAGATTCAGATTAGATCGATTATCCTCTTGGATTGTGTTCGGATATCTTTTAGCAAACCAACAAAAAAGAATCTTTCATTTATTTAGCAAATTAATGTTAATATATAATACAACAAGTCTTCAATGATTTATTTTTTTGAGCAACAAGTCTTCAATGATTAAACCTCTCTTCAATTTGTGTACGAGTCAGATCCTTAGAAAATTGGACGAGTGTTGGGTTCTTAACTGTTGGTCCGTTTTATTATTTCAGAGTGGGTAATCAAAATTGGCGGAATTTAAACTTTGGCCCCGTTAAACTTAATCGTATGTCTAGTTTCATATAGCGAATAATTCAGTTATGATGTGAGCTGAGTTTCAGCTGACCTGTTTACTGTTCTATTGGAGAAGCAACAATTTATGTAAGTCAACTAACTTGGATCAATTGAGTTCGTTAATGGGTATAGATCAGTTGCAAGGTTTGTTAGTTCACAATATGCAAAGAACATGAAAATAATAGAACTGACACAATAGTTTATAGAGGTTCGGAGTTAAAATTTCATACATCCTCTCTTCTTTCAACTGAAGGTTATCTACTAGTAACTGAAGTTTTCGATGTGTTAATACGGATTACAACAGATACTCTTCTCAGCTGTTGGATTCTACGTCAGCAACTCAGGCACGATGGTTGACGAAGATGTGATCCTTCTCCTTGTCGTATGCTGCACGTCTAATGCTGGTTGAAGATTTGAGTTCTCTTCAAGAACGTCATTGGGTGTCCAAAGACTTATGTTTGGACAAGACTTCTTCGATTCTACTAGGAATAGAATCTAGTGTGTTGATGAAATATGATTATGAATGTTTCGATGAAAAACTTCAGATTCTGGAGGGTTGTTGTGAGATGAATTCTTTAACATTTTTTCCTTTTGATGATCCCCACTTCTGTACCACTTCTATTTGGCTTTTATAGTTCTTTAATTCTCTTTTGCAGGTATCTGTTAGAGATCTTCTCTGATTTTCTTTAAGAGGATTATGCTGATTAGGATCAGTTGATCTGAAGTCAATTTAATAGAGTCACTGGGCTATCCTATAATAGGTCCTCAGTTTCTTAGAATTTCTTTTTATCATTTGAGATAGTCAACTGGATAGTTTAGAGCTGTGATAGTTTCCTTTTGAAAGTGGCAGTTTTGGAATGTGAACTATTTTACTCTATTCTAGTTGTTACAGAACTGCTTTTTCTTTAGTTTTGGTTTCCCCTGAATTTGATCATTTGAACTATTCATGTCTTCAGCTCTTTTATTCGATCTTCTTTATCTTCTAGCTGACTAGCTATTATAGAGTTCTAATCTATTACAATTATTACAAGTTTCAATTGGATCTAGGGGTTTTCTTTGACATCACTCAAATATATTCCTAACATTAACATTGATGAATCAATACAATAAGACACAGTCGGCACAAATTATCATCCTACTGATCCTAGATACGCAGAGTCAATAAATTATTTAATTTTTAATTTTTAATTTTTAATTTTAGTTATGTAATGGATAAATTTTTTACTTTGGAAATTCTGTTTTTCCCTAGGACAGTAAAAACTAAAATTATCACACGACTTGGTTAATTTAGATTTGTATTTTGCACATTACAAGTATTTTGTGAGTCGGGAGAAATCTGGTGTAAGGCGCCCCTTTGGTTAGAAACTCAGAAATTAAATGCAATCCCTTTCAAGAACTTCTTATAGGACTTCTGGGAAGTGAGACCAAGTGGAATCGACCTTTTCATAATGATTGCATGAGAAATTTGAAAAAATTTGAAAATGCAAAGTTGGAGGTTGAGAAAGTTCATGCAACCAGGGATGAATTTTTTTTCTAACCAAAACCCTAGACATGTAAAAATAAATAACCCAAAATCTTCAAAATGTGCCCCCAAATGTTCAATTCGAAAGTTTGACTACCAAATCATGTCATATTCCTTAATTAATTAATAATCGTAAATAGCGTCGGAATTAAAGAGTGATTCGGTACTATAACTACCGAATCAAAATATTCTGTTAAAAAAATTCAAAAATCATAATTAGATGTTTAATTCAATTTGGTACTATAAATTCGGAATTAGATTATTCTTCTAAAACAATAAATTCGAAAATTTTAATTGATATATATTTTGGATTCAATTCGGGACTATAAGTACCGAATTGAATTATTTTGGAAAGAAAATTCGAAAATCATAATTATAAATACCAAATCATCATATTATCAGAAAAAATTAAATAAAATTAATTTAATTATTAATATTAAAATCAGATAATATTAATATTAATATTTAAAGGAGTAATATCTAATAAAAATAAATTTTTAAAATTAATTTAATTTAAATTAATAAACAAAATGAATTTAATATCATAAAGAAATTTATAAAAAAGATTTAAAATTATATGGCATAAAATTTTCCCGCCCTTTATAATACCAATGCGGTACTTAAGTACCGAATTGACCAGTCAAACAAGCAATTCAGTACTATAAGTACCGAATTACTTTTTTTTTTTAACTCTTCGTACAGTTTGCAGTCTGGCAGAGCAGTTTTTTTAACTCTCCGTATCACTTTGTTTCAACTTAAAACACGACATTGTTAGTGTATTTTCATTCTTACACCAAATTTAGCGTATGTCGAGGCAAGTGATGTTCCTTGGACCTCAAGTACATACTTTATCTTCTTCTATGTCTACAAGGGCCACTATCTGGAGCGTGTGGTGCGACAGTTCGGTCGTATACAAACGATTCCTAATCGGGGACCTTCAAGGAGATGTAGATGACCTCGATGACCTGCACCGAAAAAAGAGAACAAACACAACTACCGATTGGAGCCACAAACGTAGTAGTTCTATTGCCAATTGGAATAACAGGGCTGAAGAGGTGTATATCGGGGAGGATCCGATTGTGGCTGGACGCCCAACGGTGTCTACAGAATACCTTCATTGATTTTTGCCGAGAATAGTGAAATTTGTGGCTAATCCAAGTCACGCACGTGCTCGGGTCGTTCCGGAGGGGTACTTCGGACATGCCAACCAACTGCGATTGCTCCCACGTAATTTTCATATTAAAATAGTTTAATTTTTAAATAAATTATGTATATATTTGATCTTAGATTTTTCTTGAGCAACTTATTGTAGAATGATGGGATTAGCGACATGACATAATTGATTCGTGAATGGGCTCATGATCATCTTCAGGATCCATTGCATGACCCATGTTACAGTCAGCTTGAGGAGATAGGGGCCAACACGCTGAGACTTGTTCAATTCGAACAGCCGCCTTTTCAGCCGACACAATCCATGTCGCAAGTGAATCAATCCCAACAAAGAAAATGACCCCGTGTGGCGCAGTAGAGCAGTGGTCGAGGAGGGTCCAGGCCACATCGTGGTGGCGGGCATGAGGGTCGCACGATGAGGAGGAGGAGCATGACGAGTCTCATGAGCACGAAAACTACGATTTTTTATTCTCCCCACCTCCTGATTCTACCACCTATAACTCCATATTCGCAACTCCTTCTACAACATGTAACAATATTTTTGAATTTTTGTTTAAATTTCTTTATTATAATATATATTGTGGTGTTTATTTTTTTCCACGTTATCGTAATGCAATTTAGGGCCAGGAAGTGAAGGTGCCGGACCATCGCAGTCTACACTTAAGGGTAGAGAACTCCGTTAAAAGCACATTGCTTACAAAAAGAAACGGGGGCCTGAGGCTAATTTTACAACACCTAAGGATAGGTAACAATATTTTTTAAGTTTTGTTTAAATTTTTAATATAATATTTATTCTGGCGTTTATTTTTTTAAAATTATCCTAATGCAATTTAGATGAAGGAAGTGAAGGTGTCGCACCATCGCATCCTACATGTAAGAGCATGGACTACGTCAAAGCATGATGCTTACAACAAAAAATGGGGGACGATGCTGATTTTATGCCATGGAATTTGTAATTAATTTTGATCGTACAAAAATAGAAAATTTTGTGTTAATTATTATGTTTCATTCGATTATACTACTTATGGTCTATATTTCATGTATATTGTTCTTAATTTCGAAATACGTAATATCAAATAATAATTATTTTTTAAATATCATAATTTATTGTATAAATTAAACTAAAAATAAAATTGTAAAATAAAAAATATCAAATTTCAAAATTTTAAATTATTTATTATTATTAAGAATTATTACTATTTATTGAAAATTGATTGATACTAATTAAAATTAATTTTTGCACATGATTCGAAAAATTGAATATTCGGAAGTATAACTATCGAATTGTTTTAAGAACATCATTAATTCTAATGAAACACGATTAACAATAATTAATTCTAATTAAAATTAATTTTTGCACTCAATTCCGTACTATAACTACCGAACCACCAAAACAATTGAATGATGCGGAACTTTAACTTCCGAAATGACCACTCGTGTCCACATCCCGTTGACTACGGGTATTTGACTCCACGCGGCTGGGGTTTAGGTCATTTGCCAAATTATTTCGTGCAACCAGTGGAGAGGAAACCTTGAGGACAACCAGAAAACAGGTACAAGCAGGAGAACTCGAGGAAAAACCAAGGATGGCAAAAACCTAAGAAAGGACAACTGAAGTTACACGTAGATGTTGCAGTGCGGGGTGACGGCGACAAAGGAAAGATCATATTGGCTGTAAAATCTACAGTTAATAGCCCAGGGCCATAGCTCCCTCTTGGAAGCCATTGCCATGCGATATGCGCTGTCCATTACCCAGCAATATCATATGCGAGTTCATACGATCGAAAGCGACAACTTGCAGATCATCCAACAAATCAATGGAATCCTCCATATTGTGATATATTGATCGAGGATATCAAAAAGCTGGCCAAGAACGTGGGAGCCCTGGTTTCAAGCATGTCCCTACTTATCTTTGTAACGATGTATCCTAAGTTGTGTGGAACGTTATGATTAATGGTTTCCCTTCTAAAAAAAAGCATCATTTATCATATCCATCCTCATATTTTATTTCAAATAGAGCGTCTGTGTTACTCCATGGGGAAATGTGGATCCCGCCTCATGGGAGGAGCTAAGTAGTGCCCTTGTACCTATCATAGAATTTTCCTACTCCACGCCTGCAATTCAACTCCGTATTTAATGGTACCTAGTGTGCGATTGTGCATACAAGTACGCAATCTTGTAAGAATAAGTTTATAGATAGAAACGAGAATTACTCCTAACGAGAATTACTCCCATACATATATTCAAATTCACGTGAACATGTGCAATTAGTATGGTATGCAAAAAAGTAACTTAAATCTAATGAGTTATGTTCGTTTAAAGTTTTGAGCAATTTTAGAGGAAAAAAAAAAAAACCAAAGATAGAGAAGAAAATAATCTAATGCATCTTTCCGTAAATATCCTTAAAAATTTGTGACATGCTACAATATAAACTGAAACATGCTCACCGAAATGTTAAATCTGGACTACATAATAGAATTTTCAATGGACAAGATTTATTCTCATTTTAGGGGTGTGAATCAAAACGAGTCAAACTGAGAACTGTTGTGCTCAAGTTTGACTAATTTAGTAACTAGTTGAGTTTTGAGTTTTATTATCGAATACTTAGATGTTCACGATCTTAATCGAGCTTTAATTGAATCTTATCGAACTTTCTAAATATAGATTTAAATTTAAATGATTATTATTTTCTTTTAAAAGTAAATAAATATAAACAGAACAAATATTTTATTTACACAAATTCATAATGCTTATCATTAACTAAAGAATAAAATATAAGTTTTACAAAATTAATAATATATTTCTTACTATTTTTGCTAATGAGTTTATGAGTCGAACATTACAATGTTCAAATTTTGACTCGTTTAATTAATGAGCTTTACTAAATGAACTCGATGAGCTTTTATCAAGTCAAAAACCGAATAGCTTACGAGTAGCTCATCTCATTTACAGCCCTAAAAAATTTGTTCTAATATGATCACACACCAATATATACACAAATATATTTGTCGGTCCCATTTCAATGATCAGAGTATAAACAAAAAGTGAGGTATTAATTTTAAGGAGACTATTTGTGTCTATTAAGCTCGAGTTGAGTCAGTTAGGACTTAGTAATTTTGTTGTCTATTTGCAGTTTAGTTGTAATTATACGAATCAATGAGATAAAGTTGAGCTGACAAGTTTTTCAGCTTAAAGCAGTTGAGAATTCATTGAGTGAAACAACAGGTTGTATAAGATAGTTGAGCTGATTGGGTCAACTCAGCTTGCACAAATATAAAACTGTAGTCGAGTAATGTGCATTCAAATATCAGAATATGATGATTATGAAAGTGCAAGAAAGCGATAGAAATGACATAAGAATTTTTATAGATGTTCGAAGTTATCGCTCCTACATCCTCTCTTCCTTCGTCAACTAGAAGGGTATCAACTATTAACTTAAAGCACACGGTGTTTTTAAACACGAATTACAATAAGTCAATCTTCTTAGTCATCAGGGATCACTGCTCGATGACTCAGACGCGACGTCGAACAAAACTGTGATCTCCTCCTAATCTGTGCTTCACATCTTACGTAGGCTGAAGATTTGGATTCCTTCGCAAACGAGCTGTTGTTGATTAGATGAGGAAGAGTCATAAAATCTGCTTTGGTGGCTGACTCTATCTTTCTTCTTGCAGATTTCGGGGGAAAGGTTCGTGCTTTGATCTTCAAAGGTGTTTTCCTTATGGTGCAGATTCCCCCTATGTTTATTTTATCTCAATTGGTATTTATATTTTTCTCACTTTTTTGACTGTTGAGATGGTGTCAAGTATACGTTACTCACATTCCTGACTTTCTTTTTTAACATTTTTGCTTTTCGAACCACTTGTCGGATAGCTCCAGCTTTCCTGATTTTTGAGTGTGGCTTGATGAAATGTCATTATTGAGTACCTCTATTGACTCAGTTCTTCTCAGCTTCTTCCTTGAAGTTGGTCAGTTAGCTAGAACAGTTTTCCCTCTGAAACTGTCACTCACAGTTTTCCTCATGAAACTGGGTGTTCTGGATTTCTGGAACTGGATCTTTTATCACAATTCTGAGCTTCATATGATCGAGTTTATTTCAATCCTTGTTCCTTTAGAATTGATCCCAAAAATCACAACTCCATCCCTCCCTTCTAGCTTCCGACCCATTAGCTTCTGCAACATTACAATGAAATTAGTCACGAAATGCATCGTTAACCGCCTAAAACATATCCTCCCTCACCTTATATCCCAATCCCAATCAGCCTTTGTCCTCGATCGCCAAATCACTGATAACACCCTATTGGCAGCCGAACTAATCTACTTCATGAAGATTAGTAAATATGCCCGTCAAACAAGCTTTGCTTTAAAACTTGACATGTCAAAGGCATATGATCGAGCCGAAGTGGCAATTTTTGGGAAAAGGTCATGAGCAAAATGGATTCTGCCCAAGGATCAATGCGTGAAAATTGTTCGATATTCAATTATCATCAATGAAGAGAAATGAAGAACCATCACACCTTCAAGGGGCCTCCGCCAAGGAGACATGCTTTCGCCCTATTTGTTTCTTCTTTGTGCAAAAGTTTTATTCAACCCTCATCCACAGGGCAGAAGCAAGAGGCTTAATCCACGGAGCCAAAGTTTGTAGAGGTGCACCAAAGATATCACAATTATTTTTTGCAGATGGCAGCCTTATTTTCGGGAGGGCAAATGAATGAGAAAGTGGAAGCAATTCGTAATATTATTTGATATGTATTCAAGAGCTTAGGGTTAGAAAGTAAACATGGAAATATCATCACTGGGTTTCAGCAAATGTGTTCCACAAAACACGAAAATTAGAGTTGGAAACATGTGGGGGACATAAATTGTGGAGCAACGTGACATGTATTTAGGACTGCCAACACCGAAAGGTAAAAAGAAACATGACCTTTTTGGTGTCTTGGAAGACAGAGTGAATAAAAAGCTGAAATACTAGAAAGTGAAATGCCTCTCTCAAGCTGGAAAAATGGTGCTTATTAAAGCAGTTGCTCAGACAATTCCATCATATGTCATGAGTAGTTATCTACTGCCCAGCAGGGTCATTAATAGAATCAACAAACTCATTGCAAAATTTTGGTGGGGACAAAAAGGAGAGGAGAAAAGGGTTCACTGGTGGGAGTGGGACAAAACCTGCTGTGCAAAGGAGATCGGAGGACTTGAATTCAAGGTAATGTAGTGTTTCAATAAGGCTTTTTTTGGCAAAGCAGGGATGGAGACTCATGAACGAGCCCGACAATCTTCTGGTGAAGAGCCTCAAAACTCGGTACTTTCCTAGATCCGACTTCTTGGGGGTTAAAATGGGACATAATCTATGTTTTACTTGGCGAAGTATCATGGCTGGTCAAAAAATCCTTGAGAAGTGGACGGTCTGGACTATTCAAAATGGACAATCAACCCCTATTTGGAACTCTCGATGGGTTCCGAGCTTTGATAAACTAACTCCCCCTTCCCCAAACTATTTGTTTTTGTAGGACTTTAATTCGGTTCATGACCTCTTGGACGATGATTGGCACAATTGGAATCTGCCAATTATTCAATAACTGTTCCCGGAGCCCATTGCAAAGACAATCCTTTCTTTCCCCATCCTGATTTCTGACTAAGAAGATTGGATTCACACCAAAGATGGGGAATAGATCGTCAAATCTGGGTATGGGTTGGCGAAGAGCAAAAAAGATGCTCTCTCATTGAAAGCCTCTCTGTCATCTAATGTTGGTCCCAAATTAGAGATATATGATACGCGAAAGCATTAGTCTCAATAAAACAGTTGCGAGAATTAAAATTAATTTTATCTCAACTGACTTAAGAGTAAGTCAGTTGGGTTTCTTAAAGATATTTTTCATATAGTCAGTTAGGGCTTATTCGAATTATACTCCAGCTACTGTGAGGCGGCTGGGTTTAAGGATACTTTAGCAGGAATATAGTAAAGCTGTAAATGAACATAGAATTTATAGAGGTTGAGATTCAAATAATCATATGTCCGCTCTTCCTTCAGACGAAGGGAATTCAATAATCCTTGTTATACACGGTGTTATGAGCATGGTTTATAACTAAGATCCTTCTGAAACAAAGAGCTTTTATGCTATCAGTGGCATGCACGGCTAATCTTGAGGCTTTATCGGAGTCTACCTCCTAGGCTTCGTAACCAGTGGTTGAAGGTTTTGGTTTCCTTCATAACGTGAATGATTTGAAAAGATGTTCTTAGATGGAATTTGAGAAAGGTCTCGAAATCCTTGACTGTAAAAATAACTGAGGACTTCTGGTAGGTCTCGAGTTAGAACTCGAAGGTTTTGCAGATAGATTGAGCGCAAGAGAGCAAGAAATCAATTTAGATAGCAATTTTCAGCAAGCTCTTCTTCAATCTTCATCCCTTCTATTCATAGGAGAGGATTTTGAATAGTGTCTGCTGTGAGATAATGGACAAATTCTTCCAGTTTGGCTTCTGCAAAAGGAGCCGTTACTGTACTTGTAAGCAGGCTTTATTATCCTTTTTTCTGCTGAAAAGCCGGATAAAGTTATTATTCGCTGGATAATAACCGGGGACTGACCACTTTTAAGGTACAGTAGTAGGTCAACTCTGATGAACATCTTGTCACTTCTGAAATTCTTCTGCTTCAGTTATAATTGAGTTTAAAGTTAACTAGGAAACTGTTTTCAACCTTATCGAAGTGATAGACAGCTGACTTGAGTGTTAGCTTTGAAATCTTCAAATTTTCTGTCTTCAGTTGACAGCTGAGCTTAACAGAATTGTCTGGGTAGCTGCGAGACATGCTCTCAAGCTGAGTTTATTACAACTATTAGAACAACTGTGCCTTCTTATGATCATAGATGAGAAGGATAGTTGTGGTATCCTTCAGCTGTTGGACACAACTGAGGATATGACCTGAAACTTGATCTTCTGTTGCTATCAGGACTTGAATGCATCCAGCTTTTGTCCTGATAAACCTGAGCTATTACATAAATTCTATACAGTTATATTAAGATCAGTCCTATTCTAATCAACTATAATAATGGTGTTTGACATTCATCAAAATACATAGATATACCTAACAATTTCTCCCTTTTGATGATGTCAAAACCATATGCGGTTGAAAAAGGTTTGGAAGAAGTGAAGGGAGTTACAATTTTTACTTCCCCCTTAGCATGTTGTACCCTATCTAGTTGTTTTTTCTTATCATTAAAAAAAAATCAAGTGTTAGAACTTTTTTAAATAAATTAATCCATAGGAATGTAATAAGATTGTTGTAGCTAGTAACTGATTGCACTTAGGTGTTCATCCTTAATGGTACTAGAAGATAACTAGAGAATCTTTGAGACAACAAGATATTGTCCTTCAAGGATATGTAGTTAGTTTTATATATTATGTCTTCATGTTACATTGTACATGGATTTTGAACTTAAAAGAGCAGTACAAGGTAACGTAAAATAAACTGACTACACTATTCTTGAGCAGCTGCCTCTCCTTGCTTCTGCCTTTTTGGGTTGCATCAGCTGCTTTGGCAGCTTTCTTTCTCTTCCTCTTTGCTTCGGCAGCTTTGAGTCTTTCG
>AYJT01029447.1:0-18121 GCA_001278415.1 Ocimum tenuiflorum | reverse complement strand
ATTGTGTTATGATTTTTAATCTCAAACCCATATTTATAAGAGATATAATGGTCTTTCCTACTAGGCCTAGGATTCCATGGATTGAAGGCTATTGAGCCAACCCAAGGACCAATAATAAGAAAATAGAGTGGGTGTATCAATAAATTAATTTCTCCATGTCTAGCTTGTGGACATAAATTAATTTATTAATATCGATTTATTTCACTAGAGAATCGATAATGGCTTACCCCTCTATCCTCCGTTGGTGAGTCGGGGCTTGTATTGGATTTAACGAATCCGACATTTAAGATATTCAACACTCATTAATTAATTAAGCTATGACAGCTCTAATTAATTAATCTCTTATTTAATTTTCTTGAGACACGGTTTATTCTTATTGTACCTTAACTTAACCAATCTGCAGGATTTAGTACAACAAAATTTATGAAGACCTCAAGGGAGAGTCATTATCCCAAAACGGATGCGGTCACTTAATATGAATTTACAGCTTATCATATAAAACTTGTTGCCACCCAAGCTATAGAGATTATTAAGCTAATATATAGCTCTCACCCCATAGTAAGTCAAAGTGACACACAAGACATATATATAACTTAAACTCTATTAAGCTAGGTTCAGTTAAATCACCGAGGTCTTGATTCTCTACATAGGTTAGATAAGAGAACTCATCTCACTACAATCCTATTAGTACGTCGCACATATCAGTTAGCCTAGATAAGGTATTTTTCGAATATACTATAGTTTAGAGCGATGACTCGTCCTCAAGTCGTCTTAGTTGTGATTATTGTTTATATCTCATTTAGGGTTATCGATCGTGCAATCTACTGCAATCTCCTACACGCTATATGATCCACCCTAGTATTTCATGATAAGCGGACTAGTTGTTAAATGTAATGTATGTAAACAGTTGATTTTGTATACAAGCGTAATAAAGTTAGCTTTATGTATTCCAATCCAACTAATACAACTCTGAAAAACCAGTTTTGGAGTCAACGATCAATGATCTTAACGCTAACTTTGCAGGTAAACAATCTAAACACCAGTGTGTAACACTTGCGATTTTTAAATAGCATCTTTAGGCAATAATTGACTGATGATAAGTTATGGTATCTGAACTCCGATCTTGGCAACTTGAGTTGAAATTTAGTTATCCCTTCCAACAAGGATCAGGTCGATCCTCTATGATCGTGGCAATCCTTTTCTTAACCAAAATCACGTGCTTGCAGATATCAATTCATTCCCTGTCAATCGAGGCAAGCACCAACGGCACGATCAAACTGATCTTATAGGATCGGACCGATATTTTATTTTTAGCGAAATTGCACAATTGCAGAAATTCGGGTGATCATTGTCAATCAGGCCGATCGGCCCTAGACTATCAGACTAATCCTAAAGGATTAGGTTGATCTTGACACAAATTCTCAATGTTCACCATTTTTACTTGATTTCGCCTAAAAACTCAACAATAAGACATTAAACCATCAAAAAGACCAAAATACGACATATAAAGCAAAACAACATTATAAGTGGGTCTTTTCTACCTAAAATCTATTAAACTACAACTCCATTGCATACAAAGCACATGCAAAATACACATTTATCAATGTCCCACAACCAACACAACATTGATTCTTCGTGCTTCCTCCTTGGCCATAGTGGTTTGCACAAGTCTTGCTGTGGGAAAGAGCGAATTAACAGAATGACTTGATGAAAAATGAATAAGTTAAAGAACAGTGTAAGGAGATGTTACGATGAGGCTCTCCAAATGTAACACCCCACCAGTTCTAGCTCAACGGGACGCTACTCATAGGGAAGATTAAGAATGAAATATAAGCAATCATTCATCTAAACAAGTTAAGAACGAAGGAAAGACATCTATTGTGCATCAATAAAGGGATTAAATGATACATGTCTACGTTTAAGTATGTGACAATCGTCTACAAATGTTTGAATACAGCAAAAACATGGTTGAGATGTACATATGATGATGCACACCCTCGGGCGTTTAATCTCTCAAAATGGAAGGAGGTCACTTCTCAACGTTTGCCGACTTCCCCGCTGCTCAACCTGCACATTTAGAAATATATGCAGGGCGTGAGTACATGAGTACTCAATGGACACATCGCCGGAAAGTTACATACATAAAATACATTTGTGTTGCCTGAGTGTGGGGGTTTTATTTGGAAAAGATCCCACAAATGCTAAAACGGTTTTTAAATATGCATGCAGTTTGGTTACCATGTTACCTGTTTTCTAATCATTTACCGACCAGGGGGTAGGCCTCCCTACTCTAGCCGTTGTGCACATACACCTCACAAATCCCTGCGTGTGTGGATGGTACGACACATCATCGTCATCACCTTCATCAACACCAACACCATCTCACCATTCACCATCAATCAATAATAAATCATGTAGGTCACTTAACAACTCTCTTCACAACAATTCACACAAGAAAGACAGATAAGCATGCAAAACAGTCATAGGTAAACACATAGTTTGGCAATCACGGCTGATGATTTTATAAAGGTAAAACGTATCGGTTTCATATATTATAGTTGGAAATCCCACTTGTCTTCTTTGTCTCTTAACTAAGGTGCTGGTTGTATGGCAGACACTACTTCTACCTTTACTGCGTGCCCACCTTCAAAATAGAGCAGTCACGGGTGAGGATATTGTCGTCAAATAAAAATGGGCACTTCGTATTCTACATGCACTCTTTTTTATCGTTAATACTTTCATTATTGTTATCGTGGTCATCAGGTTTGGAGTGGAGACTCGAGATACAAGACTTATAGCAGTTTGTTAAATTTTTGGATAGGGCATCTGATCGAGTCAATCTTGTTTGGTGGATTGGGGGATCCAAGGCTTGATCGAGTCAATCAGAATAGAACATATCGAGTCCATTGGGGATACAATCGGGTCAATCTTGTTTGGATAGATCGGGGGATTCAAGGCTTGATCGAGTCAATTGGAATAGAACATGATTGAGTCGATTGGGGATACAATCAGGTCGATCCTATTTGGATGGATCAGGGGATTCAAGGCTTTATCGAGTCAATCAGAATAGAAGATGATCGAGTTGATCAAAAAAAAGATCGAGTCGATTAGTAATGCTGATTGAGTACTAGATCGGGGAGTTCTTGAGGGATTAGCTTGATATTCAAACATGATCGGGTCGATCTTCAAGTGTTCTTGAGTGATCGATCCGACCTTCAAACATGATCGGGTCGATCTTCAAGTTTTTTGAAAAATTTCTAGGGTCTTGGATGATTGGGTCGATTAGGTGCTGATCGATCCGATCTTCAAAGGTGATCGAGTCGATTAGGTCACCAATTGAGTCGATCAGATTGTCTGGAAAGTCTCGGGAATATATGCATTTTTTGCATTTTTGGTCCAAATTTGATGTAAAAGGTACCTATGGCTTCCCAATTTCGAGTACAAGCAGAATATATATTAAAAAATAACATTCATTCATGTTTTGGACATCAAAATGAAGACGAAAAAATCTAGAGTTTCGTGAATATTCATCAAATCATCAAGAATTCAAGATAGGATTCAAGGTATGATACAAGCATGCTTTAATCATCAATAATACATCAAGAAAACGTGATTCATCAAAGGATTCGTGATAGCATGCTTGATTTAAAGAGAAATGGGTGGCTAGGGTTTTACCTTAATTGGAGATGAAATAATGTGGTTGTTCGAATGGCTTGTTTTCCTCTTTGATTTCCTGAATTCGTGTTTTTATCCGAGCTCTGATCCTCCAAAAATAGCTAAGTCTCGATCGAACGATAAAATGACAAGATTTTGGGTGTGATTTTGAAATTTGGATGAATTTATGAGGGAGATATTCCTCTTATTTATAAGAGAAAGGGAGGGAGTCAAGACGAAATTGGTGACATCTTCATCCAGTTCCAAACCACGCGCTTCGACTCGGTTCGATCGACCATCGATTTTCATCCGATCGAAAAAAAATATTTCTATAATATTTTTGAAATGTATTTTGCTAAAATAATAGGATTCAAACCTTTGTCGGTGTTCGGGATTTTTATGACATCATCGTATGATATTTACCGGTAGATCTTAGAATCGTGATAATTTGAGTTCTACCTATCCGATTGGGATTCCGAAACCAGTTCTAAAATCTACATTAAAATCCTTATCTAATAAGGTATAATTTACCATATTTTAAATTGAATGAAAGATATCAAATTAATTGAGCTACGCTTGGTTCAAAGTCACATATATTTTAGTAATTAAATTACGGGTGTTCCATTCTCCCCACCTTACAAAAATTTTATCCTCAAAATTTGTTGCCTCACTGAAATAGCTCTGGATACTTTTCTTTCATCTTTTCCTCTAATTCCCAGGTGGCCTCTTTAGTTCCATGGTGTCTCCATAAAACTTTTACAATCGGTATGGATTTGTTTTTTAGCTCTTGCACCTTTCGATCTGATGGTCTTGGGTTTCTTTTCATACTGAAGCTCAGGCGTCAAGGTGATCTCTTCTTGACGAATTACGTGCCTTGGGTCATGGACATACTTTTGGAGTTGGGATACATGAAAGACGTTGTGCACGTTTCCTAGGCTGGGTGGTAATGCTAAGTGGTATGCAGCCATCCCAATCCTTTTGAGAATCTCGTATGGCCAAATGCACCTTGGTTTCAACTTTCTCTTTACACTGAATCTTACAATTCCCTTGGATGGAGAAACCTTCAAGAATACTTTGCTTCCTACCTTTAACTCTAACTCGACCCTTCTCATATCAGCGTATGACTTCTGTCGATCCTAGGCTTCCTTGATTCGTACTCTTATTTGTCGAACTGTCTCCACCATTTCTGCTACTGCTTCTGGTCTGAGTACTTCCTTTCACCAACTTTTCGTCCCAGTATAACGAGGATTTGCATCGTCTCCTATAAAGCACCTCATAAGGTACCATCCCTATAGTGGCCTGATAGTTTTTGGTTTAAGCGATTTCTATTAGCGGTAAAACTCTTTCCCATTGGAATCCTCGATCCAACACGATAGTTCTTAACATGTCTTCTAGAATTTGAATCGATCGCTCTGACTGGCCATCAGTCTGCGGGTGGAATGCATTGCTGAATTTCACTTGAGTACCAAGCTCTTGCTGCGGGTGGAATGCATTGCTGAATTTCACTTGAGTACCAAGCTCTTGCTGCAGGCTCATCCAGAAGCTCTTGCTGCAGGCTCCCACAAGGTCACTGGTGCAGTGCCTTTACTTAGTGGCAAGCCAAACACTTTTCCTCAAATCTTGCCACATCCTTTTTCATACCTTCCCACCAAAAACTCTTCTTCAGATCCTGATACATCTTTGTACTTCTTGGGTAGGTGGTATAGGGAGCTTCTTGTGCTTCTCTAAAAATCTCGTCCCTTAACTTTTCATTTTTAGGTATGATTATCCGATTTTCAAAGAGCAGGGTGTTATCGGAGGCTTCTCGGTACTTCTCTACCTTGCCCATTCACACTATCATCCTCAGTGCTTCTAGTCCCTTAACCTTCCTTTGGGCCTCGATTATTCTTGCTCTCAAATTCGGTGTCGCTACTAGCATGGCTAGCGATCCTTCTGTCAATCAGGCAGGATTATCACCTCCAATCCCAATCTTTCAAATTCCCCGATCAAGTCTACCTTGCTCGTCAAGAGTGCACACAATGTTGATCCTATCTTGTGACTCAGTGTGTCGGCTACTGAATTGGTCTTTCCCGGATGGTAGGTAATAGTGAGGTCGTAATCTTTTACGAGCTCTAACCACCTCCTCTGCCTCATGTTAAGGTCCTTCTGCTCGAAGAAGTACTTCAAACTTTTGTGGTCTGTGAAAATCGAGCATCTGACTCCATAAAGGTAGTGTCTCCAAATTTTTAAGGCATGCACGATGGCAGGTAATTCCAAATCATGGGTCAGGTAATTGATCTCGTGAGGTCTCAATTGTCTTGGCGCATAAGCTATCACTTTCCCTTCCTACATTAATCACAGCCTAATCCATTTTTCGATGTGTCAGTGTATACCTCATATTACTTTTCTGACTTAGGAACTGCCAATACTGGGGCAGTGGTCTGCCTCTTCTTTAGTTCCTGAAAGCTATTCTAGTAGTCTGTTGACCATTCAAACTTGAGTCTCTTTTTCAGCAGTTGGGTCATAGGTCGAGCTATCCGAGAAAATCCCTCTATGAAGCGGCAATAATAGCCAGCTAAGCCCAAGAAACTTCTTATTTCATTGGGGTTCGAAGGTGTCTTCCATTCTTTCACTGCTTGCACTTTTGGCAGGGTCTACCTTCACTTCGCTCAACCAAAACTCGCAGTTAGAGAATTTAGCATATAACCGTTCTCTTCTCAATGTTTCTATGATCATTCTCAGGTGTTCCCTGTGATCTTGTCTTCCTTTTGAGTGTATGAATATGTCATCTATGAAAACTAACACAAAGTTATCAAGATATGGCTGAAAGACTCAGTTCATTAGATCCATAAAAATAGCTAGCGCTTTTGTAAGTCCGAATGGCATCAGTACAAACTTGTAGTGCCCGTATCTTGTTCAGAACGCAGTTTTCGGTGTGTCTGACTCCTTAATCTTTAGTTGATGGTACCCTGACCTCAAGTCAATATTTGAGAAAACGCTTGCACCCTTCAACTGATCGAATAGATCGTCAATCCTCGGACGGGGTACTTATTTTTTAGGGTGACCTTGTTCAACTCTCTTTAGTCAATGCACATTCTGAGTGTTCCATCCTTCTTCTTGACAAATAATATTGGCACTCCTAATGGAGATACAGTAGGTTTGATGAAACCTAGCTCCAACAACTCCTGCAGTTGCATCTTCAACTCCTGTAGCTCTCTTGGCACATTTTATAGGGTGCCTTTGAGATTGGAGCAGCTCCTAGCTCCAAATTGATTGTGAATTCTAACTGCCTATGTGGCGAAAGTCTTGGCAACTCCTTTGGGAATACGTCAGAGAAATCCCGAACGATTTCTATATCAGAGATCTGAGTTCCTTCTTGACTGGAGCTATTTAGGTAAACCATGAACGCTTAGCTTCCTTTCTTCTCGACCATCTTCCTTGCCTGAAGAGCAGATATAATCGGTACTTTTCTTTCTCTATGGATTCTATGGAAGCTCACTGATTCTTCTTTCATTCTTTGGAAGATAACCCTTCGCTCCTTACACATGATCATTGGTCGGTTCATGGCTAACCAATCCATCCCAAAAATAATGTCTAGATTATACATATCTTAGACATAAAGATTTTTTGCAGAAAATTTGAGGGATCATAGTTCCAGTTCTAGGTTCTTACATACGTAGGAGATGTTCATGTTCTTACCCAATAGCACAGTTACTTTTATCCCTTCAAAGCATTCTATAGAACTTAGCCCTAGATTCTCAATGCATGCTCTTGATATAAATGAACGTAAAGCACCAGTATCGAATAATATGATGACAGGTATGCCCAGGATTGAACCTATACCTGCTAGATTTCCCTGATTCGCTTCTTGAGCTCCCAGCCCTTCTGTCTCTGGCTCCTGGTTCAGTGCATATGCCCAGGCTGTGTAGCGCTGTGGGGGTGGTTGGCGATTTGGCTGCTGAAGGGGATCATACCTCGGCTGCAATTGAGCTTGCATGGCCACAGCTACTGTCACTGACCCCCAATCCTAGGAGCATTGTCGGGGTCTCTATGATAGCAATTCCTAGCGAAATGGCCCAGGTGACCACAATTAAAGCACTTGTTCGCACAAGTTGGGCACTTGCCCCTATGCTCTTCTCCACAACAGCCACACGCCCCACTGTTGCGGTTTCTCTTAGCTCCCCCAAAATGTTGTCCACTACCAGGCCTTCCATAGCCCTGATTTCCTTGGTGAGCTGGGGTAACAATTTTGGCTATTGTGCTGGCTCTTTCCACCAAGCTCTTTGACCTCCAGAATTTTAGTTATTCCCTCGGGAGTAGTCATCTCACCTTCTCATCTGTCCTGACTGGTTCGCAGGCATCACGGGTCCTCTTTCTTCGAGTAGAGAGGCCTCTATCTCCAAAGCTTTGTTTAGAATCTCTCTATATGATAGTCTACCATGGCTTGACAGAGCGATCCTGATTTTTGGTTTAAGTCCATCTTGAAATCTGCGGGCCTTCTTGTCATCGGTATCTACAGAGCTCGGAGCATGGCGAGAGAGTACGCAGAATAGTCGGTCATAGGCCTCTACATACATCTTTCCTTGGCACAAATTATGAAATTCTGCCTCTTTTCTAATTTAGTAACTAAGCAGTACAAACTTTTCAAAGAATTCCTCCTTGAATTCCTCCCACGGCAAGTTCTCATACTGGTCGGCAGTGAGAGTCTTTTGATAATCTTCGAACCATATGTCGGCTTCACCGGTGAATTAGAATGGAATGCAGATCATCTTTTCTTTGTTAGTACACTCCAAGTATCGGAAGATTTTTTCCATGGAGCGGATCCAGTTTTAGCCTCTATTGGATCTCTGGTCCCATTAAACTTAGGAGGATCCTGTCTCTTGAATACTTCGCCTATCCTTCTCAGTGGAGGGGGATCATGTTTTAGCAAGATCCACCATTGACCTCAACCGACGGATTCTGTCCACTACCTCCTCTAGTGGCATTTCTTTTTCGGCTTCTCCACGGCCTCCTCTGTTGCTGCGACCCCCACCGCCTCCACAAATCCTACGTTGTCTTCCTCCACCTCTTACCATCCTCTCCCCTAACTTACACAAATCCACTATTAATCATTTCTTCCCACACTTGGGTCGTTATTGTTCTTTGTATTAAATCATTTCATTAATACCACTATATCAGTTGTTATCACATTGTAACACTTCAATCACATTTACGTATTAGCTGGATTCTAAGCATAAATTTCGCGCACATACATCAACTATTACTTAGAAATTTTTTGATCACAAGTTTCTTAACATGAATATATCGTGCCATAACATATATCAAAACTCACAAGTAGTGAATAATCCTATCATGCATAACATTCATCATTCATAAAGTAACATAAAAGAGGGAGAAGAGTTCAGTACTACACGCGATGTGAGAGTTTATGAACTAAAATCAACCTAGTACAAAGCCACGGTGCTAGTTTTTCTCTAATAAGATAAAGCTACCGTACAAAATATCAATAAATCAGAGTACCCATATACAATCATTTGTACACACAAAATGAATCATCTCTCCCTATACAAAACAACCTTGACAGCGCCTCAAGAGTCACGTCCGTGGCCTTAGATCCTCCTCCTCGGAGATCGTATTGTCTGGGTTGGATACCACCTCAGGATCCTTAACGGGATCCTCCTCCGAATCCTCTCCTAGGTCTATCACTTTTGTGTGTGGGGCACCCTCCTCTAGCTACTCCACTGCTGCCTCCTCGTCTGGCTATGCCTTAGGCTCCTCGGCCTCCTCTGGTATCGGCTCAGCGATCTGAACTGGCTCCGACCTTGGCTTGGGGTCAGCCTCCTGTTCGGCTACCGGCTCCTCCTCCGCTTCCTCTTCAAGCTTCTACTCCTCCTCAGAATCAGCCTCTGCTTCAAGTCTCTCAGGGCTAGGTGGGAAACATAGTGTGGTATCGGTTGATCGAGAAAGAGAGGGTCCTGCCTCATCGTCATGTGCCCTCGATAGTAAAGGCAATGCACGAACAACTCTAAGCTTGTCCTCCCGCATCATGACTCTCAGAAAGTAACAATTGAGGAACTCTATTATGTCGTGCTCGTGACACCAATAGTACGTACGATAGGCTCGCAACCTCTGCTCAAGGGTTGCTCGGGCTGGCAACCTCTTCTTATTTGATTACATTCTTTGAGCCATCTACACAGGGGATCTAGACGTTAGCATGTCGGTAAAATAACTAAAAGCAAAACTACAATGATAACAGAAAGGCAATGAATAAAAGTGTCACACAACAAATCTTAAACTGACTCTCACACTGCTCATCTAATTAGCCTGGTACACTCTACCCATTTATTCCCATTAAAAACCCACGGTGATTGAATCCATCTATTATGAATTGTCACGGCTGCACAAAATTTTACCACATTAAGTGGTAAGACACTATAGACATTAGATGCTTGGTTATGTTTCCTCGCGGTGTTCTTCTTTGCAGGTCCTTCAAGGTTGAACAATTCCTTCTATCGTTGGGTACGGTTAACCTTTCTTATCATTTTGACTTGGGCCTGTTAAATCGGACACACAAACAATTAGAGTCGAAGTCCATCTTGAAAATGTCGTTCTTCTGCAATCAACTCGGCGATTCGACTCTTTGAATCATTGTCTCATCGATTGGCAATTCTGCATGTCAAAACTCGTGGGCACCTTCCTTCCACGTTCCTCCCCATAGATGACTTCTTCGTGTTCAATTATGATCCTTCTCAGTCTTGATTGACCATAATTTCTGTCGTTCGCAAGTCGAACATCTCTCTTCCACATCCCAAGCTGCATCAGTCTACGAGGATCGATTCCTTGGTCTGTTGTCGTGTGCAGTCGTTCACAGGTATTCTCGAATGCCTTTATGTGTTCTAATTATCTAAGGAGTATGCCTCCTAGATATCTATGTTTATCTTAGGGACATTAGTTCACAATTTCACATACGTAGAACAACCTTGGCGTGTCGCTTAAAGTCATGTTCTACAACTCATGATCTCATACAACATTCATGGGCAATATGATATTGATCACATTATCAAATAGCATGCTAAATTCACGTATTCTCAACACATAAAACACACATTGTTCCATCATGATTGCAATCATATAATGAATTTCAATTCTCGACAATGCCTAGTTCCATAGAGTTTCCATTGTTTGGGATTTTACTCGTTCCTCATTTGACAAATTTCAACACGTTAACAGACATACAATGACTGAAGTCTAAATTTTAAAATTAGGTTTTCAAAAAGGCAACACTTTTCTTTTCAAAACACTTTTATCCTATACAAGTTTTGGAAGAAGATCTTGAAATGGTTGTGTAACCTAATATTTAAAAATGATTTAGAAATTTCTTTTTCATGTTTACTTGAGGCAGTGATTCGGAACGTTGAGTGACCATATTAAATCTTTGGTTTTCCAGGGGTGAGTAAAAGAATGTTGGTTCAGGAAAAAGCTAGTGGTTCAATACTAGCTTAAGTTTTGAAAGGATGAGTCGGTCCAAGACGATTAACCCGCTCTGATACCACTCTGTAACGCTCCGCCACTTCTGGTTCAGCGGGATGCTACTCATATGGAAGAACAAGAATGAAATATAAGCAATCATTCATCTAAACAATTTAAGAACAAAGGAAAGACATCCATTGTACATCAATAAAGGGGTTAAATGATACAGATCCAACATGTCTACGTTTGAGTACGTGACTAATTGTTTACGAATGTTTTAATACAACAGAAACATAGCTGGGATGTACATATGATGATGCACACCCCAGGGCATTTAATCTCTCAAAATGGAAAGGGTTCACTTCTCAATGTTTGCCGACTTCCCGCTGCTCAACCTGCACATTAAAAATTACATGCAGGGTGTGAGTACATGAGCACTCGGTGGACACATCGTCGAAAAGTTACATACATAAAATTCATTTGTGTTGCCTATTTAAGTAGCTAGGTGTGGGGGTATTATTTGGAAAAGATCCCCCAAACGCTAAAACAGTTTTTACATATGCATGTTTTTCGGTTACCATGTTATCTATTTTCTAATCATTTATTGACTAGGGGGTAGGCCTCCCCACTCTAGTCGTTGTGCATAGACACCTCACAGATCGTTGCGAGTGTAGATGGCACGACACACCATCATCACCTTCATCAACACCAACACCATCCTCACCATTCACCATCAATCAATAATAAATCATGTAGGTCACTACAACTCTCTTTGCAACAGTTCACGCAAGAGAGACAGTTAAGCATCCAAAAGTGTCATAGGCAAACACATAGTTTAGCAATCACGATTGATGATTTCATAAAGGTAAAACATATCAATTTCATATATTTTAGTTGGAAAGCCCACATGTCTTCTTTGTCACTTGACTAAGGAGATAGTTGTATAGCGAGCACTACTTCTACCTTCACCGCGTGCCCACCTTCAAAATAGAGTAATCACGCGTAAGGATATTGTCATTAAATCAAAATGGGGACTTGTATTCTATAGGAATTGCATTTGATCATTAATACTCTCATCATTATTATCGTGGTCATCGGGGTTTGAGTGGAGACTTGAGATACAAGACTTATAGCAGTTTGTTAAATTTCTAGAACAGGGCATCATATCGGGTCGATCAAGGATCCAATCGGGTCGATCCTGTTCGGATGGATTGGGAGATTCAAGGCTTGATTGAGTCAATCGAAATAGAACATGATCGAATTGATCGGGGATAAGATCAAGTCGATGCTGCTTGGATGGATCGGGGGATTCAAAGCTTGATCGAGTCAATCGGAATAGAACATGATCGAGTCGATCAAGAAAAGGATAAGTCGATCAGAAATGCTGATCGGGTGCTAGATCGGGTCGAAAAGGGTTTCGAGAGGTTCTTGAGGGATTGGCCCGATCTTCAAACAGGAGCAGGTCGATCTTCAAGTTTTATGGAAAATTTATAGGGTTTTTAGATGATCGGGTCGATCAGGTGCTAATTGATCCGATCTTCAAGGGCGATCAGGTCACCGATCGAGTCGATTGGATTGTCGGGAAAGTCTCCCTAGAATTTATACATTTTTTGCATTTTTGGTCGAAATTTGATGTAAAAGGTACCTATGACTTCCTAATTTTGAGTACAAGCAGAATACATGTTCAAAACTAACATTCATTCATGTTTTGGGCATCAAATGAAGATGGAAGAATCTAGGGTTTCATGAATATTCATCAACTCATCAAAAATTCAATATAAGATTCAAGGTATGATATAAGCTTGTTTTAATCATCAATAATACATCAAGAAAACGTGATTCATCAAAGGATTCGTGATAGCATGCTTGATTTGAAGAGAAATTGGTAGCTAGGGTTTTACCTTAATTGGAGATGAAATGATGTGGTTGTTGAATGGCTTGTTTCCCTCTTCAATTTCCCGAATTTTATTTTTCTCCGAGCTTCGATCCTCCGAAAATGGCTAAGTCTCGATCGAACGATAAAATGATAAGAGTTTGGGTGTGATTTTGAATTTTAGATGAATTTATGAGGGAGAGACTCCTCTTATTTATAGGAGAAAGGGAGGGAGTCAATGCAAAACTAGTGACATCGTCATACAGTCTCCAAACCACAACGCTTCGACTCGGTTCGATCGACGTCACATATAAATTAAAAGAAAGATATCGAATTAATCAAGCTACGCCCGGTTCGAAGTCACATATATTTTAGCAATTAAATTACGGTTGTTACACTGAAGTGACGATGAAAAGCCAGTTCAAGATCATTATGGTGAAAGAAGATGAAAGTCTCCTTCCACTCGAAGAATTATTCGAGGTTCCAGTGATCAAAGGAGAAGGACCCTTCTTCATTTGGTCACGTAGCAATAATTTTTCCAAGAAGTTTGGGATGTTCTATAGAGGTGGTTCTACTCCCAAAACAGTGGGCTCGCCCAGGCCTTGGTCATGGAACAAAAGATAGGTGCCCAGTATGTGACACCAACCTACGGGTGACATCTGCATAGGGGCTAGGTTGTAAACATCTAGGATTTACGGGAAGATGGGTGAATTAGTAGTCAAATCCCTTCGTGAAGAATGAATGCTGGAAAAGCAGTATGGTCGGTAGGAGGTCTATGGCAGTGGTCAGAACTCGATGGAATAGAATCATTAACCTCTAGTAGAATGTGTTGGCGGAATAAGAGGTTCAACAGCCACTTTCGGTGACATCAGATTTGGTTTGAATCAAAACATCGTGAAGTTCACCTTCGTACATATATTTTCTATAAAAAATTTTACGGTGAGGGGTGATATCATCGTCAATGATAACTAGGGTCGAGGAAAAAAGAAGAAATGGAGTGACGGTATCGGAAGCTTCGGTTATATTTGACTCGGTAATACTCATAAATGAAAAAAAAAAGAAATGAATTGATAGAGGATACAGGACTAACCTGAAAATCTTAGGGAGGAGGTGACAGGAGTGGAACTGCAGGATCAACAACAATGGAACAAAGTAAGAGGTGGAAGACGATGAACATTAGAGAGAATTTGGAAAGTCAAGAGTGAAGTATAAAATTAGGGTTTTCAAATTATTTATACCACAGGTGAGGTAGAACGATTGGTCACGAAACCCCAGGCAGCAAGTCGAAAGCACACGTCCGTTTAAGTAACTTCCTCGTAAAGTAAGTAGTTCATAATGTTTGAAACAAGGAACTCCTCCTCATAATCATAGGTATTAGTACCTCGAGACACTATTTACTTTTATCTCTATATCTTCTCGAAAATATTGAACTCATATGTCTTGCTTTTAAATTAATGAGCCACTAAAAATGTAGCTGTAGCACTTAGGGCTCCAAAATCGTCGGGTATCCTCTTGCTTCCCTTTGTAATCACAAAAGAGGCACTCAGAGCTTAGGGATTTTCTATTATTCTTTTATTTCTCCTTATAATTGCAATCGAAGTAGTATGCTCGGGGCTGATTTTTTAGAATTCAAATGTTCCTCTCGATCAAGCAAGATATACAACCCACTTCGAAGAGGATCCCAATAATTTTTTGCCTTTGGTAATTATTCATCGAAATAGGTAGAACCTCGAACCACAAACCCGATGAGGAAGGATCCCCTTATCAACAATTATAATTGGACTTCGAATCGTACCGCTAATTGTATTTAACTTCAAACTATATGTGACAAAGACAGACCTTCTTATTATATACAACTGGGGGCTGCTATCTTCCATTTCTTGGATTTCTAGGATTTTGAGAAGACCTATTATTGTTATTGATCTTATTATCATTATACGAGGCATTCTTGCTTCTATCTCTAAGTGGTTCGGTACCACACTCTTGGTTGAGTAACTCCCCATCAAGTTGATCTCTTACTAACATTCTAACTTTCTAACTGCCTTACGGCCACTTGTAATGTTGAAATCCCCGTTGAGTCTAACTACCAAGAGTCTACATGGCATCCTCAGGCTGGCTAAATCCCTCGAAGCCCAATAGCCCCGTGGCCTCTTGAGATGTCTGAATTCCTTAATTTATTATTAATGGCCCATGGAGCTCCGGGTCGAGCATCTCCTCATTGATCTTATGTTAATAGCCCTCCGTGGCCTCCTTGAGATGTCTAAATTCCTTGAGCCACTCTAGATCAAGCATTGTCGAGGGACAAAATCACCGGCAACATCTAAACCCTCGAACCGAAATCTCGACCGCTAGGGGACAAATCTGTAAGTCTCGAGGACAAATCTCGACCCCCGTTGGAGGTTTATCCCCAGAGCTCACTTCCGCAAGAAGGCATCAAACGCCTTCAGGCCTCGAGAATGCTCGAACTAGAAATCTCGAAGCCTCTCATGAAAACTGGATTGAGAGGTTCCACACGCGCTCACGCGTACAAGAAGGATCCAGAATGATCCCTTTTGCTGAGTCAGCATAGCACCAAAAGCGTAACTTTAACTTCCACAGAAAGCTTTGCAGATTGCCCCCAGTATATTTGTGATTTAGTCCTTAGTTTAGAAATTATTTAGATTTGTCTTGTACTCTATAGTATAAATAGTCATCTAGTCAGCACTAACCACACAATTCATACACCATTCACGCCCTGTAGCACTTACCTCATTATCTCTATAATTTTTGGTCTCCGATCACTGGAAATCGTGTGAACTCTCTTTCAATCTATAAAATATCAGCCAATCCATTACGAGGAACTATAAATCTTCCCAGGAAGTCGCGTGTTTTCTGATTGTTTTTAGTGTAAAGCTCTATTTTGATCCCGCGATCAAAATCGAACCTCAACAAGCATCTCCCCATCAAGTTAAGGTCTGCAGCCCCGTGTCTCTTCAAGATGATTAAATTCCTCGAAGCTCCCATTCCCCTTTCCACCGACAAACTAACTACCTCCAGGTGCCTTTTCTTGTTGAGCCTAGAAATGTTTTTTATTCTTAATTTTTTGTCATATGTTTTATGAAGCTAATTCCATAGCTCACATGTTAGTTTGTTTTGGGGTTTGTTGTGATGATTTCATCATGTGGACGAATCGTTACCATCCTGGCTATTCTTTTTTGTTTGTCAGGATTATTAGTATAATTCTGGCGTTAAAAGAATTATGGTGACTTGTTGGTCCCATAATACAAATTATCAGAGTGGACAACTGGGTGAATAGATGTATGAACAAATGAATGAATGCATGAGTGAATGGATGGATGCAAAAATTAATCTAGGGCTCATAACTGGAACTGACTTAGTTAAGTAAGTTTGGTTTATTATCTTGTCCAGTTCAGATTAAGTTAAATTTCAGATATACGAGCTAGCTGAGCATTGACTGAGCTGACAAGTTTTAAAATCCAAATTTAAGAGCCAGTTAGAGAATGAATTTTTTTTAGACAGCTTGAAAGTGTCAGCTAACTTAAGTTAGTTGAACTGATATCTTTTAAGGATCCACTATCGGTTAATCATGGATAAGATTGTTAGATGTAAGAACAGAAAACAATAAAACTGACACAATATTTTATAGAGGTTCGGAGACACTACTCCTACATCCTCTCTTCCTTCTACTACCGAAGGGTTTCCACTATCAACTTATAGTTTTCAGTAATTTAATATGAATTACAATAAACTGATCTTCTCAGTCGTCGGCTTCACCACACAAGAACTGAAGCACAACATCAAACAAACTGCCATCCTTCTGATCCCTACTCCACGTCCTTCGCTAGTTGGAGGTTTGAGTTCCCTTCATGAACGAGGTAGGTTGATTCTCAGACTAGGCCTAGTTGGGGGTTCTGTGATTCTCGTGAGGTAGAATTTAGATGTTAATGAATCTGCTTGGGTGTGTAGCTTGATGTGTCTTCTGCAGATTCCAGTATGTTGGTCGGAAGCTAATCTCCATATTCTTCTCTTGATGATGTCAAACCCCATCTTTTATCTTATGCCACTCGATATTTATAGCTTTTCTTCAAGAATTCGACTGTTGGGATAGAAGATGCAGTTTGTCGTTGAAGGAGCAGGTATTCGTTACTTACATTCCTGTCCTATTCTCTGATATTTTTTAGAGTTCAGTTTTTGACCGTTTGAATAATGCTAACTTAGATCAGCTGACCTAGTCCAAAATGTGTCGGTTAAGGAATATCGTAGCTGAGGATATTTCTCATATCTGAGTTGATTTGCTTATTTGGCAACTTTTTTCTCTTCTTGGAAACTGGTTAGTCTGCTAGGTCAGTTTCCCCTTGAAACTGTCAGCTGGATGTTTTCATAACTGAGACAGTTTCTTCCTGAAACCGATAGTTTTCTTTTATCTTAGAATTAGGTCAGTTTCCTCTGAAACTGATGATTTTAGATCATCAGAACCAGTCTTCGACCTTAGATCTTGTTTCCTCAATACTGCCTGAGTTCTATTTCCCCCTTAGCCTGATCCTTTAGTATTGACCCTTCTACTTTAGCCTTCAGTTTTTCAACTTTTCGCCAACCTATCTATTGTATAGTCCTAAACTAATACACTATTTACATGCCATGGCTAGATCAAACTAAATGTAAGGAATTTTATAATCAACTTTTTACCTCAGCAAAACTAACATGATTCCT
This sequence comes from Ocimum tenuiflorum, assembly GCA_001278415.1. Classification (NCBI taxonomy): domain Eukaryota; kingdom Viridiplantae; phylum Streptophyta; class Magnoliopsida; order Lamiales; family Lamiaceae; genus Ocimum; species Ocimum tenuiflorum. Next base: position 435 of record AYJT01029447.1, on the reverse strand, counting down.
AAGGTGACTATAATTAGGGGATAAATGCGGCTTAGAAATAAAATCACTTACAATTGAAACCATTGTTCTATTTGCAACTAATATAATCCTGTCGAGTCTATTAACCATATTAATTGCGTTTTTTTCCCCATAAAACTGAAGAATTTTGAAAGATCATAAAACTAAAGCACCACAGTAATACGAGGAAGAAGACTGTTAACTGTGTCAGCGCAACTTCACTGCAACTCATACCGGTTCACCGCTAGATCTGCCGCAATTTCGTCTGACCGCAACCGGATTCTTCGCGAACCGCTTCGTGCTGCTGCGACGACCGCCAATCTCCGATCAGGTCGATTTTCGGATCACTTTGATTATTCAGTTCATTTTATCGTTAGCATCCGATTCGGCCGAGTAGTATTGTGTGTTAGTGACAAGTATGCGAGTGATTGTTGAAGC
>AYJT01029414.1:0-13057 GCA_001278415.1 Ocimum tenuiflorum | reverse complement strand
TGCTTGGTAGTGAGCAGAGAGCGGGCGAGATATCTCGTCGCCATGTTCGCAGCAGTGATGTTTCCCAATTTGATAAACCCTAGCGATAGAGTGGAAAGCCAGCTAGAATTGAAGGGTTTTGGGCTCTGCTACTGGCCGATAAATACAACGAATTTGTCAAAATGCCCCCGCTTGTCTCGAAATTTTTCAATTATTGTGTTTCATTTTGTTTTATTATATTAATAATTATATTATTTAGTACTTCCACTTTGTAAGAGACTAGGAATAAATAAATAAAATGATCCAACATATTTGGTTGTTAGGTACGCCAAGAACTTCTCATATTTACTACACAATAACTAGCATATGTTAATGAGTTAATATTACACCAAGCATCATATATGTAATAATTTTTCTACAACTATTGTGAAATCTGATAGATTATGTAAGTTGGGATACACGCACACATATGAATACTGCATAAGGTGAGTAACTAAATGATTAATATTACAACTCCATTCTAATATAAGTTCAGAGAAATCATGTTCACAATCAATTTCAATCAGCAACAGCTGATATTGAATTAGTCCCAAATATAATCGGATATTATCATTTATCACAACGGCAGGACTACAGAATTAGTTTCAAACAAGTGATCCTCCAAACCGAAAAAAACTAAACTAACTAGTGAAAATGAAAATAACAATAAATAAGAGAGCTTTGTCGCCCATGATGAATAATAGCGTCACTATGCATTCAAACCCAGGCAGCATATACAAGTAATTCCCTAAATAGTACAGTGTATCCAATTTCTAATAATAAAAATGCCAGCGAATGGTGAAATGCAGCAAGCCAAATGACAAGATCTCTAAGCTGAAAAAATGGATACAATGCCGTTCACATATTCGAACCATATCGCAAGGGATGACGACGATGCAGTACCCTTTGCAGCCACCGCCTACGCGGCTCCTGTGGCAAGCAAATAAAGCACTCTCTTTCTCCAGCATCCTGCAATATCTCAAAAGCATCCAAATACATTTCACTTGATTGAGGGATATCCTCCATTTCATTCAAGCACCTCAGAGCAGCAGATATCGAGTAATCTGGAGCTCCAACACCCGACGACTGAGCAGATCCAACCGGGATTTTCCCATTGTTGAGTTCTACCAGCTTAGCCACACAGTTCCTGAATTCGTTCATCCACGCCTCACCTTTCGGTTGAGATTTCATCACAGATTGTGGGGGAAGTTTAGTGCGTATTGGCACTGGTGTTTGAATTCCATAGCCATCATCTTCGACTGATTTGAATGGCTGAGGTTCATGATTACCATGCCTCTCGGGCAGTAGTTCAACCTCAACATCCATGCATTGTTGGGAGGAGGATTGGCCTAGCCCTTGTTCGTATTTCCACATAACAACGCCGTTTCTGTGTTCCATGCTACCTCTTGGGTAACTCGATACTGTTATCGTTTTGTCCTTGTCTTTCTTAAAGACGGGGCAAATGCCTTCAGTTATGTGGCGGAGAAGATGGGTCGTCCCACTTCTGCTTGAACAAGTGAACAGCTTCTGGCAGTGATTACACTGGCATTTGTCACATTTTCCATCCTCCCTTATCACCTTCGTGAAATGCTGCCATACTTTAGATCTCACCTTTCCTTCCCGTTTTCGTTTGTCGCCTATGCTGGCTTCAGAATTGTAGTTTATCTCCAGATCAGTCTCATTATTTGCCTCTTCCATCTACACAAAAGAAAAATATTCATTTTTTACCAGCACATGCATCCACATCGAGACAGCAGCTAATACCAAATCAACTAAGAACCTTCAACATCTAACAACATAAGATATGATAGCCTAACTTCAACAAGGCAACTCACATGCTTGTTTCTTGATGATTTATATACCTGTTTTCTTTCGTTTATAATCTCTGTACAATATCTTTGAGCTCTAAAGTTGTTTTACTTTTACGGTGGAAAAAATGCTGAATCTTTACAATTTTGAATTTACTCTATATTCAACAATTCCGTTAAAAAATATCCATCAATAGACAAAATTTAGTTATAGCACATAAAAAGTCAACAGGAAAACGAAATTACTAGCCTAAAAAGGTGGGAAATTATCAAATTGGCCCGAGTTCTAGAACAATGGTGAGGACATAAAGCAACCAGTTCAATTTTTTTTTAAATAATGTATTGCAAATTTGCAATGGCTTCCTCATCCTACTGATATAACGAACTGATTATAAAACTCTCGGCAAAATAACTCATAAAGAAAACTCGATTAGGGTCAACTCTATAACATCCAACAGCTGAACATAATAATTTCGATAAACTACTTTCTAAAACACAAAAACAAATTTAAATAAATACAAAAAATAGGTTTCTGGAATACGATATCATTCAAGTTTCACTATCACACTGCAGACACATAAACCAGCTAATTCCATCAAAAATAAAAACGAAAAACTTCAATTGACATCTGTACGATTATACACTATAACAGGTTGGAACAAAATTTGAGAAGAGAAAAAGGAGTGAATCACCATGTTGTGGAGCAACGAGCGAAAATCGGAGTAGAATCGCGAAAAACGTAAAAACGGATTCCAGTGGCTCAAACCCTAGTAAAATTTACCTCGGGCCAATATGAGCGAAGAGTATGTGTGATGGGCCTGGATAAGAGTTCGGGCTTGAAATTGACACAATCTTCGGCCCGACTCGGCCCAAGTTACTTCCCTCTTTCCTCTTTCCCATTTCACCACACCATGTTTTTGTTCGTTGTTTTAACATTCCGATTACAGTTCGCTTCCTGCTATATTTGAATCGGTAGCCGAATAAGTAAATGAATCATCCAATCTGAGTTGAGAGCAAATATTGCAGATTTGAAGCTTCCGACTTTTGGTTCGTTAACTGGCACCAACTGTGTGTTTTTTATCCTCCATTGCCAATTAATTACTTACGGAGAAATTGACGGCTGTTATATTTGGAGGGTTTCTTTTGGAAAATTAAAATGATTATCTAATTTTACTATTTTAGCCTTGGACCCAAACATGAAACCCTAAATAAAAAATAGGATAATTCCACAAAACAACTATTCTATAGTTATTGCTTTTCTTATGTTATTGTTTCATTAATTGGAATTTCATGAATCATAAATTCATCAAAATAATTAATAAATGGAGATTAATGGTAAAAGAATGTCTTTTAGGCGATGGCAAAGGAAGATGTCGTACAAAGCACAGAAAGTGAATTGTTAGACGGGGCGAAAATTGGAAATATACTGCCTATGTTTCATAGGTTTTTATACGAGGAAGTATCCACCATAGCAACATCAAATTTCTCTATCATTATCAACATGTATGAATCATGATATCTCATCTACACTTCAATGCAATCCATTTAACTGCATAAGCGATCAAAGCAAAACACACTCCCTATCACAAGCTTAAAACTTGTAGTAATTTAGATTAAAGAAACTTCCATTCTCTTCCTCTTTTGTCAGAAGCCTCCAACTCAACTACTTCGGTCATATATTGAATTGAAAGTCATGGTACCATGCGACATATTTACGGTTTCCAACGGAGAAGACTTATCTTGTGTTCTGGACCCTGACGACGACAATCCATGTGGGTCGTGGCTCGAGCTTCCCACACCCATCAGCTCTGTTAGTAGGCTTGGCTTCGTCAGCTTCTCGTCGTCCACATCCAACTCGCCTTTCAGCATTTTCACAATCTTAGACATGGCAGGCCGGCCTTTTGGCATTACTTGGGTGCATACAAGTCCAATCTTTAGATATTTGCAAGCCTCATCGATGTTGGGCTCCCCCTCTAGTGATTCATCGACCAACTCGACAAGCCGGCCCTTCTCGTATAGACTCCATACCTGGAAAATAACCGAGGCTTGTCAGTGTTCTTAATGTCACCCATTTAATCTGTCGTAGAACTAAGCTTCACACCCTTTCAAGAAGATTTTGTTCTCCAGCTGGTAATCTCTTGTTTGTGTGGCTTCTTCCGCTCACAATTTCCATTAGGAGCACGCCAAAGCTATATATATCTGCTTTACGTGTCAGCTTTCCCCGAATCGCATACTCAGGGGCTAAATAACCGCTGCAACGATGGAATGAAAAAAATATTAAGAACCCGTTTCTACCGTTGTATCATTGTCTAAGATTAGATGATGGTTGTCAAGTCGGTTGTTATCGTGTTCGAACCACTGAGACTACCTCTCTTCTCAGGTTGATGAGCAGAGGCATGAACGCTCAGTTCAGGAAATGATAGTAGTTCTCCCATTGGAATATATATAACTCGAAAACTAATGCACGTAAACGAAGCTCTTTATTGGGTTAGCCACATTAAGCTTTACATTATCTTCATCTTCCCCCCAAATAAGTACACGTTGCTTCTCAATTCAAATAATATATAAACCAACGTTCATCAAATAAATATGGGATAGGAATTCACCAACTTACTGAGTTCCAGCAACACGTGTGCTGATATGAGTTGCAGTTGTTGGAAAAAGCTTTGCCAGACCAAAATCAGAAATTTTGGCTGTGAAATCTTTGTCCAAGAGTACATTGCTGGCTTTAATATCTCTGTGAACTATATGAGGATCTACTTCCTCATGGAGGAACGCAAGGCCTTTTGCCACCCCTATGCAGATCTCAGACCGTAGTTTCCAGCTAAACTGAAAACTGCTAAAGCGACCTCCTACATTATGTGCTAATTAGCATTATATGGACATACAATAACAGATTAAATGTATACAGAACTCAGGAATCATTACCTAGAAGAGTTTGAGCGAGGCTATTATTTTCAAGATAGCCATATACCAAAATTCTCTGATGTCCTTCTGTACAGCAACCATACAATTTGACCAGGTTTTCATGCTCCACTCCCGATATTGCCACTATCTCATTTAAAAATTCCTTTATGCCTTGCTCCGAATGGGCAGAAAGGACCTTTACCGCAACTAAAGTTTTATCTTTTAGCCTTCCCTACAAGTTTGAATGAAATCTTATCTAAAAATCGAGCAGGGAAAAGACATTGTGCAGCATTAGATCAATTTCTAAGAGTTAGGATAATTACCTTGTAGACCGAACCAAAACCACCTTGACCAATCTTATTTGCCACATCAAAATTTTGAGTAGCTACTTGTAGTTCTTTGTAGCTGTACAGTTTGGCATTTCGAACACTTGAAAAAATTTCTGCATTTGGTTTTGAATTAAATTAAACTTTCTCCTCCAGATATAGAAAATGATGAACAAATGTATATTCTCAATTTGGCTGAAGCCTTGAGTCCTAGAAACCAAACATTCTCAGATATTGTGAGCAAATTACTTCATAATGATTATCCCACTCCAAAATATGAACATTTTGTATATACCTTCATTGATATCTACAGTTCGGTTGTTTGGTGTCCTTGCGGGGGATTCGTTATGCCTAAAGCAAACAGCAAAGCAACTCATTCCCACCAATATCTATATGTCTATTAAAACTGCAATCTCCACATATTTGCTCTGCCCTGTCAATCATGCAAAAGGCAAATAATAAGAAAGTTGAGAGCATATATTCTGGTCCATTTCCAAAGCTTTAACTTGTTATTTGGTGACACTAAACTTACATTCTATAATTGGATAATAGAAATGGATGTATAAATATCCAATAAGATTAGGATAAAAAGGAGATGTTTTGGACAGCAACAGAAGCACCTCAAAAATACTCCACAAAATACAATTTCTCAATTCTGAACAAAGTACACGACAAAAATTCCCAGAAAACACAGGAATTGTAAATTGAGAAGTCCAGAAAAAGGGTCGCCTTCTAACATTCCTTTTCTTTATGTGACAATGCAATATAAGCAAACAGATCACTATATTAAAGCACAAAAATTGCAACTTTCAAGAATTCCCATCGACCAAATTGTGAAAAGGGACGAAATCTCAGCTCAAACACAAGTCCCAGAAATCAGAAGTTAATTGAGGAAGTAAAAGAAAAGGGAAATATCCATGCTTCATTGTATCAAATATACCACGAAAACAGAATTTTTCCAGATACTAAATTCAGACAAGAGAGCTGACCTCAGGATATCGGAAGAGACGAAAAAGGGTCATTGATTTGAAGAAAGATGTTGAAGAATTTATGACGATAAATGGGAACGCGCAAAGACTCAGCCCACGTGGTCGACGATGTAAAAAACATTAACAAATCAACAACGCCACGCATTTGTTTTCAGCAGTGCGCTGTGGACTTGAGAAGTAGTTTATAATTTTTCGTTCCCCACTTTGTTATAATAAACTTTTGACAAAAACAGAATGATAAGATTTTTCCGCCGTCATGCTTACTATATATGTAAAAGGCTTGATATCAATTTATAGGTTATATTTTATTAATTTAAGAAAATGTAATAAATTTATGAAAATCTATCTTTCATCCGTATTTTCAAACGCGTAATTTTGGGAAGGCCAATTATACGAGATTAACACAAATTAACTGTGTTCGTAACCTAAACATAGTAAAAAATATGTAAGCAAGACTTATAACCAAATTATGATAAATTATAAAATTATAAGGCCGTAATAAATTTCCAACGTCGAACTGATGACTGAATATTCAGATATTCCAACTCAACATTAACGACTGCGTTTTTGAGGAAAGATGTTGAGTGAATTCGATATACATGGTCCGTAATCCGACTACAAACTTTAATGTATTATAATAACTTTTACATAACAATATAGTTCGTATGAGTTATGCATATTTTGCCTTTTGAAATTCGCATATGTTGTAAAATTCAATGGTTTTTTCAGCATAATTATAATCTATAAAATTTTGTAATTTATAAATAGAAAAATTTGATATTCAGCCCGTTAAATTGGCACATACCATGAGCACCAAACCACAAAATTATTTTTTCATCATTTTTTCTTTTAGTTTTCAAATCCTCACTCTTCCAAACAATCATCTCTTTTTTTTAAAAAATTGTAACCACGTTTTCCTCTTTAGAATTTATCGTCTCTCTAGATTCCAAGATTACGCGTGACTCATCAAATCCAATACAGCCTTTTAAATTTCAACGAAGACAACTTTTGCTAATAATATCATATGCGATGACAACCAATAAAAGTCAATGTCAATCTTTGAATGATTATTTTTGAAGTCCTATTTTTAATTGCAATCAGTTATACGTTGTAGTTTTTAGAGCAACATGTCGCGGTGGTCGTAAGGTTTTTATTACTAAATCCAATAATGTTAATAATTTGGATATATAATAATTTTTAGAGCTTAACTTTAAGTTTTATGTGATGCTTCATTATTTCCCATAATTCAAAAGAAAATTGATCGATTAATGATTAATTTGAATTTGGAAAATTTCAAATCCGAATTTCTATTCTTAATATTAATTAGAACATATTCTATCACAATAATTTTTTTATTTAATAATAACTATTACTTAAAAATAAGTATGTTTTATCAAGGAGTAGGAAATTGAGTATGATCGTTGAAATACATTGATCTCAAAACGAGTTAATTTATGTTACATATCCATCTTAGCATGTGATTTTAGTCAAATTTATAATATTAAAATATTTTATTTGACGGAGATAAGGTTTTTTTTTTTTTTATCAAAGAATATAATATGCTGATAAATTAAAAGTGAGATTACATCTCTTTACTATGTGAGTTTCATTAGACACGGCTGATTAACAAGAACGCAAGGGGAAAAAAGACAAAAAAATAGTTTATATCTAGATCCTTTTGTTTCCCCTCTTAAAAAAATCCCTTCTTGATCTTCCATCATTACACTAATTTCAGCAAGACTTCGTCCGCAATCTCACTTCATGCCTCGCTGAACCCAAAATCCCCCATCACACATATTTCAGTTCCACTTCATCTCTGCAAAATTCTTTGTGCAAGACTTGGAAGCTATGTAGCTTAGTTGGTGAGTCTTTCTAACGAAGACATATTTCAGTTACTCATCAGTAAAAATAATGTTTTTCAAGTCTCTTATGTAGCGCTTGTTCTCGTAAAAAAGATTCTCACCTGGACGTAGGTCAATTATAGGGTATGGTTGTTTCTTGAAGACAATATTGGGGGGTGTTTTAATGTGTGCTATAGCAATGGTTTGCAACAAACAAATGTACCCAATAACATGGGCAGTTGTGAAGTTGAGAATAAAAGTTGTTCTCGCAAATTTGTTTGTTTTTATACCGATGGGCTCTTTTTAAGTTATAAAAAAAGAGTTTGAAAAACCAAAATTTTCTTTTTTTTGATTAGATTGGATTTTTAAAAATATTATTTGTGGAGTTAGGAATAACAAATTGATTGGGTTACACTTTTCTTACATGTAGATTGTGAATGATACACACCAAGCTATCTCGCCGGGAAAAAAAAAAGGTATGTAAAATTTGCAACAAATTGAAAGGTTGTGCGATACGATCCAAAATATGCAAGCCAAGGATATGACGATACACTTGTCTATCCATGAAACACTCTACACGAGCCCAATTCAGCAACCTAGTAATCTCAGGTTGAATGAAAGTTTAATACCATGTATACTTTCTACTTTTAATGGAGAAGAGAGATAATGAATGAATGAATGAATTGAAGATTTCTTCTTCGTTGAAGTTTAGCTCACTCAAAAGAGTCTTTTTTCTTTTACACTTTTGTTTGTTAATTATCAAAGGTGTATCATTGTGTTAAATATTTTAACATTTGAAAGCTTATGTGAGATTTGCAATAGTGGGTAAATGTTATGTTAACTCCTTCAATTAACAATTAAAATTTATTACTCTTATTTCTTATATTTTTTTAAATTCAATTTTTTAATTTTTAGATTAATTTACCAGTTAACAGATGTTTGTGCCACCCGAACAGTGTACATACTTATTTTTTAGATTTTAATTTTGATTTTTAGGTAACATTTGATTATTAAAACTCCTTAACTTATGATTATGATTAGGCTTCAAACTTTTGTTCATAAATATTAATGAGAGCATATTCTATCATAATACATTTTTTATGTTTATAACAATTGATGTTTAAATATAACTTATCATCAACATATTATTTTATATATATTTTTTAAATAACATAAGTAAAAAAAATACAAAACTTACAGAAATAGGACTCTGGTTAACAAAACTAGTCCAACTTAAATAATCAAAATAAAAATTATATTTGTACTCTTTAAGATAAATTATTAGTGAAAATAAATTTAACAATATTAAATTAGTGTGGATATATAACATTTTTATAAGAAAGTGACACAAATATAATTTTGTTGAATCTTTGTTATTATCTGCAGCGTAGATATATATTATAAAACATATTTATCTTAATAAAATTGAAAAAAATAAATCGTGATGATAACACATAAAATTTTAATTTATCTTATTCGTAATCTCTTGTATATGTACGACGAAATCATGAGGAAAAAATATACGCTAAAAGAGGCAAAAGAAAAGTAATGCAGATGAGATGCAGAGAGAAGAGGAACAAGAAAATAGTTTTTATTGAAAAGATACAATCAGTTTTTCATCTTCTAAATAAATAAGTAGCTATTACTAAATATATTTATGCCTACAGCAAAATAATGATGATCCGAAGGATCTTTTTGTTGTTGTGCTATTTAGCGGTGGAATATACTGTATGGATTGATGTGACTCCAAACTTTAAAAAAGAAAGAAAAAGACATTCTCTCTCAACCTTGGTGATTAGAAAAGGTTATTTCAAGATCTCTTTAGTTTCAGTATTGTTAACCCGTCATTTCAGTTCCACTTCATCCCTGCCAAATTTCTTTTCGCCGGAAGACATAATCAATGACACAATTCTCTCGCTGCGTAAGTGCGCCGAAAACCAAGACCCCGAAATGGGTTCTCATTTTCACTCCCGTATCATCAAATTAGGAATTGAAGGTGACGTATATATCGGCAACTCTTTATTAAATATGTACTCAAAATGTGATCGGATTGACGACGCACGACATATATTCTATCATATGCCTCATAGAGAAACCTGGATGCGGGACACTATGATGTCCGCTTATTTCCGAAATGGTCTACTTCATGAATCAATGCTGCTGTTCTCGAGAGCGCTGGAGCATATGCCGCCAAGCGAGTATACACTGGCACTCATTTTGCAGGTCTGTGCATTGAGAGGTGATGGAAATCTGGTTAAAGCTGTTCATTCTCACGGGAATAGAAGCGGCCTAATATCGAATAGAGTGTTGTGGAGCAGCTTGCTAGCTGCCTATGCTAATTGTGGGCTGTCAACAGCTGCCTATGCATTGAGATTTTCCAGTGAAATCCGTAGGGATGGTGCTCATCCAGATGAAATCAATATGAATATGTGTCTCAAAGCTTGTTCGATATTGGCATGTAGTTTAGCAGGTCAAGTTATCCATTCTTACCTCACTAAAACAGGATTTCTTGCCAGTTTATCATCCATAATGCTTTGATAAACGTGTATGCAGAAATTGGATGTCAACATTCTGCACTGCTGCTGTTCAGATCGATGCCCGAGAGAAATGTAATCTCCTGGAATAGTATTGCTAAAAGCTTTGTGGAGAATGATGATCCTGTTGGTGCGTTGAGATTACTTGGTGAAATCCACAGGGCTAATGTTCGTCCAAATGGTATCACGATGCTTGCATTTCCCAAAGCTTGTTCGAAACTGGCACTTAATTTAAAAGGTCAAGTTATCCATTGTTACTTGACTAAATCAGGAATTCTCGGTGATCTTGTTGTCCAAAATGCTTTGATAAACATGTATGCAGTAAATGGATGTCAACATCCTGCATTGTTGTTGTTGAGATCGATGCCCGAGAGAACTGTGATCTCTTGGAATACAATTGCTAAAAGCTTTGTGGAGAATGATGATCCTTCTGGTGCATTGAGATTAGTCGGTGAAATCCACAGGGATGGTGTTCGTCCAATGACGTGACGATGCTTACTTCTCTCAAAGATTGTTCAAAACTTGCACTTAATTTAGAAGGTCAAGTTGTCCATTGTTACCTGATTAAAACAGGATTCCAAGATGATGTTCCGGTCCAAAATGCTGTGATTAACATGTATGCAAAGTCAGGAAGGCTAGATCAAGCAGAGGATATCTTTAAGGAACTCCATGATCCATGTATTTCTTCTTGGAGTTCAATCATGGCGGCATGTGGTAATAATAGAGATGGGGCCTCTGCTGTTAAGCGTTTTAATGAACTTTTAAGATCAGGGATTAAGAAACCAAATGCCATCACATTCATCGTTGTGCTTTCAGCATGTACTCATGCAGGATTAGTCCAAGAAGGTCTTGACATATTCCATTCCATGCATACGCAGTGGGGTTTGAGTCCAGACAAGGAACATTTTGTTTGCGTTATAGATCTATTGGGACGAGCTGGGAGAGTGAAAGAAGCAGAAGCTTTAATTGACACGATGCCGGTGCCACCGGACATCAATGCTTGGGGGGCATTGAGGAGTGGGGGTGTCCTTGTTGGTGACATGAGTGTGGTTGAGAAGGCAGCAAGAGAATATGCAGCTTTGGATCCAAACAGTAGCTCGTGGAGAAGTGTCTTGTCCAATGCATATGCCACTGCCGGAAAATGGGATAAATCAGAAGAAATCAGGGCAGAATTGTGGGGATCGGAGAAGCTGGTGAAGCAAAAAGGACTGAGCTTTATAGATTGTTGAAATTGAAGGATTAAAGTTGTTTTATCCGATGGATTTTTTTGTTAAGATTTCGCATGCATGTTTATATTATAAGAAATGTGGATCTGATGTGCTATCATATGTTGATATGTTCAATTAGCAAACCAAAAATTTCATTTCGTCTGGCTTTTTATATGAAAGGCATGGGAATAGCTAAACTTCGCATTAAACTTCAACGGACTTGGCATGGTTACGTTGGCAAAATTTTGAGGTTCTTTAACTGTTTTGAAATGCCATCCCTTGGCCTTGAGTGGTATTATTATCCATGCCTGGTATTATTCTTCCTTGTAAACGCAAATGCAAATTGCTGCTTAAATTTAAGTTGGATTTGAAAGATTTCTGATTAATTTTAATTTTATCTGCTTTCTAACAATTACAGCTTCTACAGGCAGGAATGTTGTTTCCTGGAGTAGTGTTATTTCTGGTTGAGTGGGAGTTCGCAGAACGCAGGAAGATGATGCCGCAGATATTGGTTCAAAATGTAATTTATCGGTTGGTGAAATTTATGATAATTAATTGTTTACTCTAGGAATGGCTACTTTGCTGACAATCTTCTGCTTTATCTTATTCACATCAACTTCAACTCAAAATCCATCATAAATGTCAGAATAAAATCTTAAATGATGTCAAAAGGCACTGTTGCATTTAAGCAGTTTGTAAAATTCCCTGTCAATGTTTTGTAGTTCACTGTCCCAATTCTTCCGTACCGGTCAAATGTTGTTATGTTATAATATTATTTCTACCTATTATAAAAGTGTGTATTTTTCTCTCAAATTATTTATTTCCTATTTTGTCCTCTTCAAATGACAACAATGTAATTGTCTATGTATGATATAATTAATTTACTTTTATTTATTTTGATATGTACTTATCAATTATGCAATTTAGATATTATCCTAACACATTTTTATCTTCTAATTCTTATATGATAATAATAAATATCACAACATTAAGAAATTATCTTATTCATTATGAAAAATTCGAGCACAAATTAGGAATCTGTTGGTATATATAATTTTTCAATAATTTTGATTGCATGCCCATCTACATGATTCATCAATTGATTACTCAAACTCAAAATTGACAATTTAGTCAAGTAATTTACATGTGCGAGACTTAGTCTTTTTCATCAAGGTTAATTGATATTTTGATTATAAATTATACAAATTTTGATTTGTATGATTCAATAAAAAAATAATTTATTTCTCGAAAATAAAGGTGATAAACTTTATTGTATAATCTTTAGATTTGCAAACATTTTATCAGCTATAAATTGCATAACTTGAGTTATGATTTTAATAACAATATGGTATTAGCATCCTTAAATATTTACTTATAATGATAATAATATTTAAATAACATTCTTATTTGTTATGTGGAGATTTTT
>AYJT01029390.1:0-31316 GCA_001278415.1 Ocimum tenuiflorum | reverse complement strand
ATAATAATAATAATAATAATAATAATAATAATAAATCTTTCAAGGTTCAGTTCAGTTTTACATTCATAACAATGTTTTAGATCAGTTATTTTATTTTATTTCGACAAATAATATTTTGCATGAAACTTAACTGATCGACCTAGTTTTTATTTTACAATAAGTTTTAGCAGCTAAAATCTTTATTTACTAAATTATTATTTATATATAAAAAAGAAAGAAATCCACTACCAAACTACCAAAATAACAAAAATATTCCTCAGTTGGGGACTGTATCCTCTTTCCAAATGAGGTAATTACACCTTACAAAAGTTTTTATGTTAATAACTTATATACTAATTATTTAATTTAACTCTTATTCCTATTTTTATAAAAATATATAAAAAATAACGGGAATATTAGAAATTCTGGTTTTAAGGAAAGTCGAACCAACCAAACAGAACTAGAACGACTTGGTTAGGTCCGCATATCAACATTATTTCTTACTATTTTTTTTTGGAAATTTAATTTTCTTTTTTTAATTGGAAATTAAATTTAATTTTCAAGACAGACTATTTGTACAAATTGTATAATAGCCTCATAGTCTACAGCCTATGTTTATAGTCTTCTATAATTGTGAATGCCATTCTTAGTCATTTTTCCACTTTATCGCATACAGCCGGAGTTGGAATTCATGGAATTTTGTGCTCTTTTGTTTTTATTTCTGATACATCCATTTTAACAATTTATGATTTCAGAATATATTATTTTAACTTTTAAAAAAACTACATTTGCTGCATGGTGGAGCTTTTCATTGCGTTTTTAGTCTCTCTAACATTCTAATAAGTCTCGTCATTTTACGCAACTAAGAATTCAATAAATATGCATTTAAATTTCTTTTTTTCAGAGAAAAAGGAATTTATTAATAGATCTCAGGTTCAATAAGGTCAATCGAGCGCACCAAAATTTTTTTGGTTCATATGATCATCTCAGTACAATGAGCTCATGAATGAGAGAAAAAATAAGCAATAAAATTTTATTCTCAAATATATATTTTAATTTCTTAAATCATACAATATTCAGAAAATAATCATATCGTAGTTTGTATATAAAAACCTAATTGTCTTTATTTGACCATAATACAATTATATGGGAACACAAAACTCATATTCTAAATGAAGCCAAACAGCCACTTTTATGTTTCCCTGCAAGATTATCTATTTATTTATTTGTTGGGGAATATTAGTAAAGTATACCACAGTTAGTGGCAAAATGTCATATCTATAATAGTAATAGTATCATTATTGCACAAAACTTAATGTTTATCTTTATCTATTCATTTATTCTATCCATCACTTAGATTTATATTCTAAAATTTGCCTTTTCAGCACGATTTTAATTACTCTGTTCTTTTTTTTAAAGTTAATTGCTTTTTTTTTTCTAATTACGATAAGGAAAAGACATATTTGTTCAGAATTGAGACGAACACAAAAACAATTTTCTCCAGTTGTTTCCTTTAGTTTGAGGCAGTAGTTCATCGTTACACTCTTGTATTATACTTTATTTTATCTTGTACATATTGCTTTTACCATGATTTATTTATTATTCTTTTCAATTTTAATTTTTATATTAAATTTTGTAATTCAATTCATTTAATTGTTTTTATAATAATCAATAAGTGTGTATAAATATTTTTTTGAACATAATGCAAAATATACAATCTTTTATAACCAGTAATTAACAAAAATTCAAAAAAAGTATTATATACATTCGTGGGTATAATAGAAACAACTCAAACGAATTGAATTACTAAACTATTTATCATAAAAATTTTGAAATTGCTAATAAGATAAACAAAAATAAGTAAACATACAATGTGTATATGAATTATGAAATATAATACGAGTGTAATGGTCGGTCCAACCCGATAATTAATTAATGCGTCATTAACGATAACTACACTTGCATAAACTCCAAAAAATATTGATAAAACAAAACGGTTTAATTCACATAAAGGAACAATAATTCCAGCACAACATTCACTTACACACAAAAATATGATCTAAACGCGTGACAGCATAAATAATGAATATAAGTACAAGAACTATTAATAGTAAGTAAAATTCTACGATCTCAAAAAGTGGTGGCAGAAAAACAGGGCAAAAGGGGCTGGGGATTTGGAAATATTTTTCAATTAGCTTAGACATTAATTTAAGGGCATCAAACTCAGTTCCTGCATTCTACGTAAGTTGATGTCATGTTCTGCTTGCCATTTAATTAATAAACCCAAAAAAGGTCAAACCAATCTGAATCCCTTGTTACACCACATGGGTTCTTGACGAGTGCAGTAAGGGTGATAAATTAAGACAAAATTTTTCCTTATTATGAACATGATTGATCTGTACACATGTCAAGAATCCGTGTGGTGTAACACTATTGTGGAACAAGGGTTCGAAACCGAGACCCAACACTATTGTTAGCCTATGTCTTAATTAGTTTATTATATTCTTAGCATATAGATGTATTAGGGACAGCATGCTTAGGGCAAAGAATGGGGTGGCATGTAATAAAAATAAAAATGTTTCCTATGCTTGGACCATGAGTATCTGAGTTAACAAATCTGAATTCTTGAATTTCACCCATCTCCTTGCCCATCACATACAAAATATTATTTTAATTAGTTTAGAACAAAGCATGAAAATATTAAAGAAAGGATCCCATGTCACACTGTCCATTTTTGAAGTTTTGCACAGTAGATAAGAAAAAGGTTTTAATCTTTTGAAGTGCTGACAGGAGTGAGTTTTTGTACGACTGGAGTGCTGGTTTTTCTTCTACCAAATTAGCAAATGGGAGCAGACAGAAAGGAAACATTATAAAAATAAATTTTGAAAATTATGAAATTGGTTTGGAAGTAAGTAAATGCGGTTCAGCATCTGAGGGTGGGTTAACTTTTACTATAAACTGTTAGGCACAAGTCACACTTAACTGTGTCTATATATATATTTTTTAATTGAGGCTGGATCAAGTTATCATTGATCACTAATTACTACTTTTGACACGCTTGTAATAACAAATTGATATTTCGGGTTGATTTTATTGAAAATTTAAGCATATCAAATGCCGTAAAACAGGTGTAAGAAGTTTATCCCAAATTATATCCGTTGACTAACTCCTTATGCTTCTAAGTTTATGTTAAGTTAGTAAAATCAAATTCTTCCTTCTCCTTGATGGTGTATTGAATCTTGTATAAATTCTAATGTTTTATACTTTCACCATGTAAATCAGATGACGTTTGGTTTAACTGTCGGGAATTACTATGAGTACGATTCTGATAGTAAGGGGAATGAAATATGATTATGAGAATGAAACCTACCATATTAAAAGAATTTCATTGATTCCCAAAAATTCATTCCAAAATCACTAACCAAACAATACATTTTGAGTTTTATTTCGTTCCCTCATTCCAAATATACCAACCAAATGCCAAAGATATACAGGTATATTGGACTAATAAAACACTAAACGCATTATGGTATGAATTACAGCACTGGAATCAAGTTCCTCCTTGTTGAATTTAATTATGAAATTTAGTCTTTTGTTCTTTACATAACAACCTCAACATACACAAATGAAGATGATAATTTCAGTAATATATTTTTTGTTACGCAGTCTCCAATGTACCAATAATAATTAATGGCCACTGTTCTACTTATTTTTAAGTTTCAAGAAATCAACCCTGACTATTATCGAATTCTGTTGTGCAGAATTTCAGAACTTAATGTGAAATTTAAAATGATACTCAACTATATCCAACAATAGAAAAACTCTGGGCATACCCAAGTGCTTTACCCAAGCTTAGAGGAAGACAATATTGTGAGTAGGCGAGGCAAATCGAATAGAGTACAATCAAACTCGAGCTTAACTTGAAAAATTAAAGTTTGAGCTCAAGCTCGACTGGTCAAGTTCATATTTGTCAAGCTCGAGCTCAATTATTTTATATTCAATTTTAATAAAAAAAATTGAAATTATTTATCTAATATGAATAAATATGTAAATATGTACTAGATTTAGGAGTAAAATATTAATAGTATCAATTTCAATAAGGTTCGCAAGCCTAACTCGAAACTCAACTCACACTCTACTCAAACTCAAGCTCGATAAGGCTTGCAATGTAGAGAGTTGAGCACTCTAGAGTTCGAGCTCGAGCTAATGAGTCAATTTTGAAATTCATTCGAGCATATCCCGATTAGTTCACGAGTTAGCTTGATTAATCTACACCCCTAATTGTGAGGTTTAAGAATCACATTATTTTTGGAGTAAGAAAAACTTGCAGAAATTATTAAACTTGTTTGAACCTAATTGAAGATTGCAAATTAAAAGCGTACGCTAGGTTCAATTTTAATATGACCAAAAATAATTACTAAACTTGAGTAGGAACGCTAACACACTCAAAACAATTCATGTCAAGAAATATAAAACGGATGTTGCAAATTATGAAGTTTTTAAGATCCTTGTTTCCTTTGTTGGGACATTTATCATAATATATGGAACTATTTAAAAAAAAACTTGATGTGGATATTACCAATACTTGATTGAATACGACCATCAGCTCATAATAAATATTGTTTAATTATTCTATTTATTTTCTTTTTTCAAGTAAATTGTTGTTTGTTTTTAAAGCATGGGAAATTTTAGATATACTACCGTGGCAGACCTACATCTGGGCAAATGGGATCAGCCGACCCCACGACAAGCCCGGAAATTTGCAAGTATTAGGTGTAGATATATATTTGATTGTAGTTTTTCCTTTGCATCGACGTAAACCAAGAAGAACAGAGAGTGAAGATAGGAAAAAGAAAGTTTTAATATTCGAAAAAAATTTTATTTTCCTTTGTCTCGACAACGATACCGAACTTGCTGTCTTTCGCCTACACATACACACACTTTCAATTCCACAAGATGCAAACTCTGGGTCCTAGTGTATAAGTGCTCCACACATGCCAATCACCGGGGCAAATTGAGCACCTATATTTCGCATGTATGATGTGTTTATTATAAAAATAAAATATACCCTAATATTTGTGAAGGGCCAATAGGGATCAATCAAAAGGATTCCTCTTCATGCTTGTATTCTCCACCAACACTCAATCTCTCAATCTCTCTCTCTCTCTCTCTCTCTCACACACACACACACACATAATATATATATATATATATGTATGTATGTATTACAGGAAAGACAGAAGGTATATAGGGGCTATATATACACAGAGAATAGCTAGGGTGTAACGGTGGATGCGCAAGGAGGATGCCATTAGAAGCAAATTTGTTGCTTTTATTCTAAGTTGTCACTTACATTTACAGATAAAAGACAAACATATAAAAACGGAGAACCACAGAGAGAGAGAGAGAGCCGCAGAGAATGGAGAGAGAAACTCAAGTTCAAACTTCGAAATTTAAGACGATTTGTGTGTTTTGTGGGAGCAGCCAGGGCAAGAAAACCAGCTACCAAGAAGCTGCTATCGAGCTCGGCAACGTTTTGGTACTCTCTTTTTACTCCCTTTTTAAAGGGGATTTGTTCTCACTCTCTTTTCCAAACATATGGGCACTATTTTTGCTTTTGCTTTTTCCCTTCATGTTGCATGGTTCGTCACTCTTTCGTCTTCTGTGAGGAATTTCTGGCTTGATTTTTGTAGTTTTGGTAGTGATTTGATTGATCCCCTTTTATATTTTTCTCTTCATGCAAATGCGCTGTGTGGTTTGGTTCCTTTTCAAGTTTTTTTCGTCTCATTACTCTTCCAAACATTTGCTGTGGTCTTCCTTAAAAGGGTGAAATCGTATAATCTGAGTTTATTGAGATTGTAGGCTAACATGTTGATGTGGGTTTTCAAGGTTTCTAGGAACATCGATTTAGTGTATGGAGGTGGTAGCATAGGGCTAATGGGGTTGGTTTCACAGGCTGTTCATGATGGAGGTCGCCATGTTATTGGGTGAGGAGCTCTCTCTCTCTCTCTCTAGTAGTAATAATCACCTCAAAAAATGTGTTGAAAGTTGAAACCAACAAATTTACGTTTAGTTTTTGAGCACATTCCCTCACTAAAATTGTGTTTTTGTCGTTTTGTTGTCCCCTATTGCAGAGTGATTCCCAAGACGCTCATGCCTCGAGAGGTATGTCTACTGTGGTTTAAAGGATTCTTGAAGCATTTTATATTTGGCAGTAAACTTAATCCCCCTCACAGTTTTACCCCAATTCTTGATTTCAACCCATAGCCCACATGATTCTTGATTTTATGTTAAAAGAATGTATACATTTTTGGACTCTTAAATGCTTTCTCTGAGTTCTCCTTTTTCTGTTTTATCCCTTATTTGTTCTGTTCTGTTCTGCTACAGTTTTCAGTTGTATTTTTCTGCGTTGGCCCTTTCCCCTGCTTTAGATTCTTGAAATAGGTGCAATATGTGTATATTTGCTTGATTCTGCATCAACCACCGTTTCTGGAATGGCTGATTTTCCAACTTTTGTTTTGCATCAGTCCAATTTTCTCTGCAAAACACCATCATTACTACACACGCGCTCTCACAGAAACAAACATTTATGTTCCAGTTTCAGCTTTAGCAACAAATTTGCTTTATGGGATTTGGTACTTTTCCTGCAGTTAACTGGACAAACAGTAGGGGAAGTGAAGGCAGTTTCAGATATGCATCAAAGAAAGGCAGAAATGGCCAGGCATTCTGATGCTTTTATTGCCTTGCCAGGTTTCTCTCCATTTTACATCAATCCTTCTAAATTAAGCATGCCAAATTTGGAAGATTTCACTCTTTTCTCTGATCTCTTATAAGTGGAGATTGTTAGTCTCCTTGAGCATCGAATAATTCTTGAAGAGGCTATTTAGTTGTTTTCTTTCCCTTTGTGATTTTAGTTCAAACCTTTCGTATTTATCGCCATCTGGAGAACATATACAGAAGTATAATCCCCTTATACAAGAAGTGGAAATGAAAACATTATTGAAATTCTTGCAGAGGATAATGTAATACAAGATGCAGCGATTATTGGAAATTTTCGCGACAGCTGAAGCCAGCTAGGTTTTCTAGATATGAAACAAAACATACCTGCCTAACTGATTTCAGATAGGATGTGTTTCTACGATCCAATTCTTGAATGAGAAACTATGATAGCAACATGGTTCTGTTCTAGAACAAGTTAGTGTTAAAAAAGGGCCCACTTCCGCAATAATATGTACTAATTTAATGTGCAAAAGAACCTGGTGTCTCATACAGTACATCAAATGCTAGCAATTAATATGTGGGGCTTGACAATTTATTCATACAGGTGGTTATGGAACACTAGAGGAATTGCTTGAAGTCATAACATGGGCTCAGCTCGGCATCCATGATAAGCCGGTATTCTTCATCTGCAACTCAAAAAAATTGCATCTGGAACAGATCAAGAAACTAAAGGGGAGTGTGTACATTTTGCAGGTGGGATTGTTGAATGTAGATGGATACTATAACTCGTTGCTCTCCTTCATCGACAAAGCTGTGGAGGAAGGTTTCATTTGCCCGAACGCTCGCCATATCATTGTTTCTGCTCCAACAGCTAAGGATCTTGTCAAGAAATTAGAGGTAAATTTTGTTCAAGAAATCCCATGATGTATTGTGAG
The DNA here is from genome assembly GCA_001278415.1 of Ocimum tenuiflorum. Lineage (NCBI taxonomy): Eukaryota > Viridiplantae > Streptophyta > Magnoliopsida > Lamiales > Lamiaceae > Ocimum > Ocimum tenuiflorum. Next base: position 23,682 of record AYJT01029390.1, on the reverse strand, counting down.
AACGTGGAACAGATAAGGATCTTGTTGTGTATATTGATGTGTAGGATTATGAACCGCGCCATGAAAGAGTAGCTTCGAAACTGAGCTGGGAGATGGAGCAGCTTGGTTACCCCCAATATAATGACATTTCTAGATGACTTCTCACCGTTAAATCTTGGGTATAGGCTATGGAAGAATTCTAACTTGGAGTTTTGCAATTCTTTTTTGTTTCAGTTGAAGGTGTTTTTGTAAATTTCTGTGGTATTGACCTCTTTATGCTGTTTAATTATCATCCATCTTGCCTATTCCCCCCTTCAAATGGAAATTTAGTTTGCACTTCGAAGCTGTAACTACGAAGACATCATATAGGTCTCCATCTAATGTTACCTTATTATTATTATTATTATTATTATTATTCTACCTCATTTTCTGTTGATCTTTATCCAAATCATTACATCACACATATGCTGAACATGCATCCATGAAATGTGAACCACACGTAGTGAATAGTGAAATATAAAGAAAATAAAAAGAAATGCAATTTTATATAATAAAATGATGGAGATGGGAATGGTGGTTGGTAATGAGTGTTTAGCTTCACACACAGCATAAGTGGTCCAAGTGTTCCACGTTCTAGCTAGGGGAGAACTCTGCAGGACCATTGTTTTTGTTTCTATTTATTTCTTTTTCAATTTTGAACTTTTTTCAAAAAGAAAAAAGACATGTATGAAGTAATTGTTGTGGCGTTTGTTTGTTGTTAAGATGGGACCAAAAAGTTTAGGGGCAGGAGACAAGATTGATCCAAAGATAAGGACTTTGTTGGGGGTGTTTTCTTGTATCAAACAAGATGGGTTCCATGTTGTTGTAATGCGTGTATATTGAGTAACTCCTCCTTGTAGCTTGCATATACATCTCTTACATCCTACGTAAATTCCAATTTTGTGTTCTTCATTTAATGCTTTTTTTCTTGAGTTGGGATCCAACTCTAGATGACTGTATATTTCCAAAAAGTGTATTCCACAATTTCCAAAAAAGTGATTTCTACCAAAATACAAAATCTATTTCTACTTATTCTGTCCTCTTAAATAAAAAATGTAAGCAAGTGATTTTTCATAATTTTTTAGAGTACTCGGACAAAACGATCGAACCCTTAATATTCTATTATTAATATATATCCAGTTGGAGGATGGTGTGTGAGTTTTCAAAATTAAATCATTCTTTTTGAGTAATCTTTACACATTGGTGTCCTCTATTAGAATGCAATGCGGATCTCCCAATGCATTTTTAATTCACATTGCATCTTACACATCGATTTTTTACTATTTTATATTTAATATTTTTTTTATCAAATTTAGTTTCTTATATTTTAGTTTAGTCTTATGAATATTTCAAATACTGTTAATTATTGACTATAAAAAAATTGATTATTTTATAAATATTTTTTAAAAATAATTATGTATCATGTTTGAATTTAATAAAACCACGTAATTTCGAAAAAACTAAACAAAATTGAATAGCATTAAAATTTAAAGTAAATATTAAATATAAAAATATATATAGTTCGATATGTAATAGAAAATTGTAACGAAGGATTGTGATGTAGCTGAATGACCATTATTAGTCATTCTTGTGAAATTGAGGGTCTCATGCTCAAACCAAAAATCAAAACACCGTGGAAATTGGAATATTTCTCCCAATCTCTCTCTCATAAATACCTTCTGAAAAAACAAAAAAATGATATATGTAAATAACGGAACGGTGTGGTATTTTATTTCCCAAATGTGATTATTTACCTCTCTCTTTTTATAATTATATCCAATCGTTATTTATGTATTATGATATTAAATTTTGACCTACTTTATTTGTACTATTTATATGCATCGTAAATAAAAGAAATATTTGATTATGATTTTTGATAACATGTGGAATAATCTACCGAAATATACTCATTCCTGGTAGCCACTTAGGGGCTATGGATTTTTTGGAAAATCCCGTGCCTACATTTGAGTTTGTGAAATCATACCTACCTATGGAAAATCATGTCTACTTAATATATACCCCCATTAATATAGTCGATACTCATTATTCGTAAATAGATATAATTGGTAAACATCTCATTGAGGTAAAGTAAAACTAAACTCAAATTAATATTAAAAAATATAAAATTAAAATAAATGTTAAATAAAAATAATAATAAAAATTCAATATGTACTATAAAATGTAACACAAAACATGTAACGAGGGATCTACACTGCCCTCTCTGATTTAATCCTATTGAAGTATCACATTTTGTGAAATTCTATCACTTCTGATACCAAAATTTTTCAATAGAAGTAATTCATTGATTTTCTTTTAAAAGTAAAGTAACAGTTTTCTTGTTGGATATTTTGGTGTGTGTTCAATAGACTCAATGTTGTAATAACATGTGACAATGTTATTGGAATCGTAATATTTAGATGTTAAAAGTCATGGTCGTGTTGGAGTGGATGTGTTACTAACTTGTATATGTTGGATGTCACAGTTATGTTGAGAGCGTTAAATGCGCGCGTATCATCAACCTCAGAACATTACAGGCATGTGAGATCCACTTGTGAATGTTACAAATACTTGCCATTAACACATGATTGTTGTAGAGCACGTGACATTAATATGTGACTGTTACAGATCGTTACAACTGCATGTCATCGACACTAAGGTGTTACTGTTGTAGTAATGTATGACCGTTATGGATGTTACAACTGCAAGATGTTACTAACATAGTAATGGATGATTGTTACAGGTGTGTTGCAGCAACATCCAACCGTTACGATCTACCGCTTGCCGACTTTAGGATGTTGGTCAACATGGACCTGACCAGGATTGAATGCCTCTCATTCATGGAAACATGCCTATACATAGGCATACTAGGTTTATTCTTGAAGATGCTTTTATAAGTGATATTTGGAAGATTATAAAACTGAATTTCTCTACATTTTACATTCTCAACTCGGTCTTCACCTCAATCTAGTTCATCGGAACCTTGTTGTATTTGCGATGCTGCTACCAACAAGGACGAAAGTCGTTTTACCTTTGGGGACAGAATGCTAGAAATGGAGCACTACGATGATGTAATCTGTCTTGCGGGAAGAGGCTCTTCCTGACTCAACTTTGTTTAAGTTTTTTCTTGTTATCATTTCTCCATTATATCTTTTTGTATTGTACATTGTTGCTCCTAACCTGATCAACAGGTCAGTGTTAAACCAACAATTGCAAGACATATTATCTTCAACATTGTCTTGTTAACATGGAAGAGAACAGTGTCAACTCGGTGTCAGATAAGAACCCCTTTAACAACAATGCTGGAAATTATGGTAACACTCTTGTGTTACAGAACACCAAACATGCGGCTAACAACATTGGTGCGTTGGACAACAACGTGATGTTGGGTTCCAGTGCTCCAATGATGTTGCAGCAGCGCACTCTTGCTGAGAAGTCTGCTAAGTTTAATGGAATTGATTTTAAGACGTGGCAGCAGAAGATGTTCTTCTGCTTGACCACGTTGGGGATGACCAATTTCTTACGTGAAGAAAGGTCGGTTATGGGGACAAATGAGACCGACTTCAACAAGAGGGTGACGCTTGATCAACAGAATCATGGAGATTTCATTTGTAAGCAATTACTTAATAACTTAGTCGATTTCTCATGTAGTGTATATGCAAATGTACCTAGTGTTAGGAAGTTGTAGAAGTTACTGAAAAAAGAAGTACAAAACAGAGGATACCGGTACTAAAAAGTATGCGGTGGCATGGTATCTATCGTTCCAAATGATAGGTGGTCGTTCAGTTGTGGAACAAGTGCAAGAGTTACAACTCATTCTGTGCAATGTTCACGCTGAAGGCATAATTTTGCCTGACGCTTTCAACATCGCGGCAGTAATTGAAATGTTACCTCCGTTGTGGAAGGACTTCAAGAGTTACCTTAAGCACAAGTAAAAGATTCTGACTCTTAAAGACTTGATTATCAAGCTTCGCATTGAAGGGGACAATCATATGGCCGAAGATCCTAAGATGAGGGTTATGGATGTTATAGCCAATTTGATGGAATGTGGTGAACCATCATATAAACGTATGCGTAGTCAAAAGGACAAGGGCAAAAAAATTATTAAAGTGCCCAAGTTCTATGGTGATTGTTATAATTGTGGCAAGTCCAGCTACAAGGCTAGTGATTGCAAGAAGCCCAAAAATAAGGGCAAGAAAAAACATGTTGCTTATGTTGTCCAAGCCAATAACAATCAGGAGGATGACTTGTATGCGATGATTTCCAAACTCCTCCATGTGGATAATCCGAGGAAGTGGTTTAACACGGGTGCAATGTGTCATGTGGCTTCCAAGAAGAGTTCTTTCTTCACCTACAAAAGTGTTGAAGGGAGAAAGCTTCACATGGGAAACAAAGCATCATCTGATGTGGTTGGTGTTACGTGGTGCTAAAGCTCACAAGTGGCAAAGAGTTAACATTGAAATATGTGCTTCATGTCCCGGACATCTGTAAAAATCTTATTTCTGACTCTTTACTTGTAAACCATGTGTTTAAGTTAATTTCTGAGTCCGAGAAGATTATACTTGGTAAGTTTGGAAAATTCCTGTGTAGAGGTTATTTAGCCAATAATCTTTTCAAAATGAATGTCGTGCATTACCTTGACACAAAGATTGATGAGATTAATAAGAATGTTGCTTTTTCTTCTTTTTTATTTGATTGAGTCCTCAATTTATATCATATTCGATTGTGACATGTAAATCTAAATTCTATAAAACGTTTAGTGGATTTAAACTTGATATTGATGAATGAAATGAAGACACAAGATAAGTGTGAAGTTTGTGTTAAAGCCAAAATGACAAAGTTATCTTTTCATTCAGTCAAAAGAAGCACCAAACTTCTAAAACTAATTCACACCGATATATGTAATCTGAAGTATGTGCAAAGTAGAGGTGATGATTGCAAAAGATATAACTATTTTTATCTTTTGAGAAGTAGAGATGAAGCAATAGAAGCTTTTAAGAACTTTAAAAATGAGGCTGAAAATCAATTGAGTAGTCGAATCAAGACAGTTCGAGGTGATAGAGGAGGAGAATATATTGCTCTGTTTGAAGAGTTGTGTGCTTCTTCAAACATAATTCATCAAACAACTGCACCATATTCAACTCAATCCAATGATGTTGCAGAATGAAAGAACAAAACACTACAGGAGATTATGAATGTTTTGTTGATAAATTTGGGATTACCCCAGAACATGAGGGAAGCTGTTTTAGTAGCAAACTACATCTTAAATAAGATTCCATGAAAGGGTAAGAAAGTTACACCCTATGAGTTGTGGAAAGGTTGTAGACCTTTCTACAAATACCTCAAAGTGTGGGGGTGTTTGGCTAATGTTGAAGTGCATCTACCTAAACAAGTTACAATTGGACCTAAAACGGTTTATTGTATCTTTATAGAGAATGCACTTAAAAGTAACATTTATCGTTTCCTGGTTCACAAATCAGTTATTCTCGATATATGTGAAGGATCAATGATAGAGTCAAGGAATGCGATATTCTTTGAACATATCTATCCTTGTAAAACTAAGGAAGAAGAAGCTCGAGTGTCTAACAAGAGAACTCGAGATAAGACTACTAGTTTTGACTTTGTTGGTAAAGAACAGAGATGTAGTCAAAAGTGAAGGTTGCAAAGACCTTTGGTCCGGATTTTGTCATTTTTTTTGTAGATGACGAACTAGTCACTATAAAACAAGCCTTTTCCAGGCCCGATGCGGCACTTTGGCTAGCAGTCATAAAAAATGAAATAGAGTGCTTTTTACAAAATGAAAGTTGGATCTTAGTTGATCTCGCGAAAGGTTGTAATTCTTATGGTGCAAGTGGATCCTTAAAAGGAAGTATAAGACTGATGGAACCATTGACAAGTAGAAAGCTCATTTGGTTGTCAAGATTTAGGCAAAAAGAGGGAGCAAACTTCTTTGATACCTACTCACATGTGACCATAATTATTTCCATTCGCGTGCTTCTCTTGATTGCTGCTTTGCACAACATTGAGATTCACCAAATGAATGTTAAGACTGCGTTCTTGAATGGTGAATTAGACTAAGAGATCTATATGGAACCACCCGAAGGGTTTATTGTTGTTGGTCAAGAGAATAAAGTGTGCAAGTTGGTTAAGTCATTATATGGTCTTAAGCAAGCACTTAAGCAATGACACTTGAAATTTGATGAAGTAATGTTGTTAAATGAGTTCAAGTACAATGAGTGTGATAAGTGTGTTTATTATAAAGGAGACGCTAAAGCTTTCGTTATAGTATGTCTTTATGTAGACGATATGTTGATTATGGGAAGTAATCGACAAATCATTATTGACATAAAGCGCATGTTGGAAAGAAATTTTGACATGAAAGATATGGGTCTTGCTGACATGATCCTTGTGATGAAAATCATCAGGAGACACGATGACATTGCCTTATCATAATATCATTGTGTTGAAAAAGTGCTACGAAAGTTTAATGTTTTGGATTACACTCTGTGAAGACGCCGTTGGAACTCAATATCCATTTTAGGAAGTACAAGCGTGATCTTGTAGCTCAAGAAGACTATGCAAAGGTCACTGGCAGTCTGATGTATCTAACAAACTACACTCGGCCTGATCTTGCATATGTAGTAAACAAGTTGAGCAAATTCACGAGTAATCCGAGTAAGGAGCATTGTAAAGCTCTTGTCAGAGTTTTGAGGTACCTAAAGTACACTCTTAACTTAGGGCTATGCTAAAGTAGATATCCACCTGTGCTTGAAGGATACAGTGATGCAAATTGGATATCGAACTCTTGTGATTCGTATTCCACAAGTGGTTACGTATACGCAATAGGAGGAGTTACTATATTGTGGAAGTCGACTAAGCTGACGTATATAGCCCGATCCACCATGGAATCAGAGTTTATTGCTCTAGATAAAGTTTGTGAAGAAGCCGAGTGGCTTCACAACGCTTGTGCCACCAGTGATGATTCACTGTGACAACCAAGCTGTCATTGGCCGAGCACAGAGCAATATGTACAATGAGAAGTCGAGACATATCCACCGTTGACATAACATTGTTCAATAGTTGATCTCAGATGGGGTTATTACTATTTATTATGTGAGATTAATAGAAAACCTCGCGGATCTGCTAACTAAGGGGTTAAATCGAGATCAAATGAACAAATTGATAGAGGGAATGAAATTAAATTCCACAGTTTAAGAATGATTATAGTAGAAATCCAACCATGAAGAGTGGTGATCCCACAAACATGGTTCGATGGAAAAACGGAGCTATATGATTTTTAGTAGTAAACACAAAAGAAGATAGGGTCTTCTTCCCCTCCCTATAGAGCATGGAGTGTTGAGACATGAGTATGGTAGAGGTTAAGTCTTATGACTTCTAATAATTCCTGTAGACCTTGTGAAGGTGGAGTATTGCAGGATACTCGTTCTAAGTGTAGGATACATGTGGCAATGTTACTGGAATCGTAACATTCAGATGTTAAAAGTCATGGTCGTGTTGGAGTGGATGTATTACTAACATGTACATGGTGGATGTGATACTTGTTCTAAGTGCAGGATACACGTGGCAATGTTATTGGAATCGTAACATTCAGATGTTAAAAGTCATGGTCATGTTGAAGTGGATGTGTTACTAACATGTACATGTTGGATGTCACAGTCATGTTGAGAGCGTTAAATGCGCTTGTCATCAACCTCGAAACATTACAGGCGTGTGGGATCCACTTGTGAATATTACAAATGCTTGTCATTAACACATGAATGGTAGAGAGCGTGACATTAATATGTGACCATTACGGACCGTTACAACTACATGCCACCGACACTGATCTGCTGCTCGCCGATATAAGGATGTTGGTCAACATGCACCTAACTAGAATTTAATGCCCCTCGTTGATGGAAACATGCCTATACATAGGCATACTAGGTTCATTCTTGAAGATGTTTTTTCAAGTGATTTTTAGAAGATTGCAAAACTAAATTTCTCTACATTTTACATTCTCAACTCGGTCTTCACCTCAATCTAGTTCGTTGGAGCCTTGGTGTGTTTGCAGTGCTACTACCAACAAGGACGGAAGTCATTTTACCTTTGTTGACAAAATGCTAGAAGTGGAGCATTACAACTGCATAATCTATTTTACAGAAAGAAGCTCTCCTAGACTCGACTTTGTTTAAGTTTTTTCTTGTTATCATTTCTCCATTATTTTATTTTGTATTGTACACTATTGCTCCTAACCTGATCAATAGGTCAGTGTTAAACTAACATTTTTCTTAAGTACAACAACAATTGCACAAAAATGCTCCCCATGTTATAATAAATCTTACATAAAATTTTGACCGAGATCCAACAGATTGTATTAATAAAATCTAGGAAAAATATCCAATGATAGTACAAATTATATGTTTTTTTGTCAAAAATAATACAAATTATGCGAAATTTCAAATAAATGTACAAACTATGAGTAGGGGTGTCATCGAACTGAGTCGAGCTGAGTAGTGGTGTGCTCAAGTTTGACTCATTTTGTATCGAGTCGAGCTTTGAGCTTTATTATCGAGCACTTGAATGTTCACGAACTTAATCGAGCCTTAATGAACTTTCGAAATATAGATCTAAATTTAAATATTTATATTATTTTTTAAAATTAAATCAATTTAAGCACAAAAATATTATTTAAAATAAAATTAAATTTAAATTTACTCAAATTTATTATTTTCTTGTTAATGACAAAGTTAATTGAAAGACTCATCTATACTTATAACCATCTAAAGAATAATTTTACAAAATTAATAATTTCAAATTTCTTACTATTTTTGGCTAATGAGCTTGCTCACGTGTTTTCGAGTTGAGTACCACAAAGCTCAAGTTTGATTTGTTTAGTTAACGAACTTTATTAAACAAACTCGAATGAGCTTTTATCGAATCGAGATCCGAGTAGCTCACGAGTAGCTCAGCTCATTTACACCCTAACTATGAGAAATTAGTCAAACATAGGATGACTTAAATTTTTCGACACTGAAATGCTGATTTAACACGCCATATTTCCACGTCATTCAATCTTTAATGACGTGGCTTAAGGTTGAGTGACGTAGAAATACGGTGGGTTGATTCTTGCTTCGATGCCGGAAAATTTAAGTTGTCCTATATTGGACTAAGTTCTCATAATTTGTACATTTATTTAAAATTTCACATAGTTTGTATTACTTTTGACAAAAGATATAGTTTGTACTATAATCGAATATTTCCCCCGCGTGTACCATATTCTCACTGACATTGTACCAAGTGTTTAGTGTTGTATTCTACGTCGTATTTATTATATCATAATATCAAGATTTGGATCCAGCACTCTCAAGTAGAGATATATAGACGTGTTCATCTACATATAATCAGTTGTATTTGATTTTTTACTTTATTTAGTATGACTTATGGAAAGAAAATTATGCTGCTTAATTTATTATAGATGGAATAATTAAATGTCTTGTTAACCCCTTGTGAGAATGAAATTGAATACCAACATATACCATGTGTGTTTGGGACAAAGCAAGCCCTTTAGTGTGTTATGGGCCTAGCGGGCCTATTGTGATCTGTTGGATAAAATTCTATTAAAATTATTTTTATATATTTATAGAGGGTGATTTTGTTATAATCCTTTGCTTTTCAGCAGCACAAAAATAAAAATTTGTGTTCAATCGTCTGAATAAGTTATGCGGCTCTAAATAACTCACTCTCGTAACCCAAACCCAGGGTAGAGTTTATTTTGAATAAATACGTTGGTCTGTCTAAATCATTTAGACGATATAACAGGAGAGCTATGCTCCAACAAAAATATATCAAAATATAAATATTGCTTATTCGACTGTCTTACCCTTCTTTTTTTGAGAAAGAGACTGTTTTACCCTTCTAAGTGCTTTCCAACCAAAACCAAATACAGCCCGGAATAAGTTGCAACATTTTTCAGCTCACATGTTGAAGCTATCTCTGTTTTTCTTTCTATCGTTTGGTTCCAGTAGGTTTTTTCTGCAAATCGAACCTTCTTTTTTTGTTAGTATTTGCGCAACAATTGTGAGGTTGTGCAGCTATTTCTAAAATTTCATTCATAAATATTTTACTTAGCATAAATATCGTGCAAGATTATTTGAATCTCTTATAATTAATTTGCTTTTTATAACAATCTAGGAATCAACCATATAGTTTAGAGATCGGCCTACGAGAAACTTCTTGGCACCAACATCTCCATTCTTATATTTCTTGTCCAATGACCACCACAATTTCTTAGAATTAATTGTTCGTGGAATTATACATATTATGTCGTGTATATCCACCAAACAATTGAGCAAATAATTTCTATATATACAAAATATCTAAGTGTTTGCATGAGCATCAACATCATTTTTTAAGTTGTCAAGTCTGGTTAGAGACGAGAAGACAATTTTATTGAGACAATTTATCAAAATGGAAAGAATAATTCAAAGGAAACCCTAAGCCTGTGAAGATAATAGTTTACTTTTACTCTCTTCCATTTGGATAATGAAATGAGAACGCTGTTTATAGGCTAATTAACGCGATTTATGGGCTTCATGTTCAAGTATGGGCATAATTAAATACACAATGACACAATTGTGAATGATCTTTCCGAAGGTCTCAAAATCTTACATTTTCCTAACATTTTTATATGGTTTCCAACATAAACTTTGTTCACAATTCCCTTTAATTAAATGACTGTTTTTATTAAATTCATGTGTATATTTATCACATCATTTTATCTTTGCTCAAAACTATTTCAGGCATTTTAATTGTTTGGTTCATTTATTTATTTCATACTAGTGCATTTTATTTCTTAAAAAATGTGCTTATTTTAAATAATTATTATTAATCTTGAAATAAACGTAAATTGTGTCTAACAAAAATCATAGTAGTAAAACAGTGATTCAATAAAAAACTAAGATGCAAAAATACAGGCCAGAAGCGTGCAAATAATGGGTGGAGATGGGTCCCGGCTGCATTTCAGTTTCATTTCACCATCTCCATTAATATGTGGGTATATACATATGTATGTATGTATATCTACTCATCTCGACACCACAAACACAAGGCTTTTTCAGTTGTTCAAGGGTCTAATCAATAGGTGGGAGTGGGTCAATCTTCATGAAATAAAGGGAGTCACTTTAATTGGGTTCCAGCTCGGTTCATTTTACTCGACCCTTAAAACTTTTCTAATTCTGATTGAAATCGGACCGGAATCGATACTATGCTACACAATTCCAATCAAAATAGAACCCAGATTTATATGGACCAGTTTGGATTACAATCTTTTGGGGCCCGGAACCCACAATTCCAAATCAGGCTAACCGACGCGTGGTCACCACTAGAGTGAGTAATTACATATTTTTGTAGAAAAATATTTTTCTTTGCTGTACATATTGATGATAATAACTATGTTTTTTTGCATTAGGGTAGTTGTCTTATTTTTTTTTTAGCTATTGAATTCGGGCAGTTAATTGTTTAATCATACCATGTTTGCATTTATAAAATAACTATATGATATTCTAAATTTGGTATGAATATGATACGAACACAAACACAAATATTTTCATATAGACACAATATAATTTATATTTAAAGTGGCTATTTAATAAATATATATTTATTTTATTTTTCTACATATTATTGCGTTACAAACAAATTATCTTGTGTTTGCAATTTATTTGTTTAGTATGTCATTGTGTAACCACTTAATTGTTTATCATTTTATCATGCGTGATGATACAAATACAACAGTGAGAAAAGGTTAAAGTATTTCTCACAAAGAAAGGTTAAATGTTGTTCCGTGGTTGGAAGCACGAAAATAATCAGTCTAGATAATTACTCAAAAAATTAAAAGTTATTTATTTTGTAGTGGGGTATAAACCGACTTCTTAACAAATTGATCGCCCATGGAACTGTGCTGGGCCTTGATGAGTATGCATATATTTTTGGGCACTGTCAATAAACAGAAATTAAGTACAAATCTTGTGATATCAGAAACGAACAATTATAACCAACTTCGACACATATTTTTGTGGGTACGTATGCAATCTATTCCAACATATGGTTAATTATGCGATTTTATCCCAAATTTTTTCCGTTATGTAATTTGATCTCAAAGTATGTTTTGTTATGCAATTCTATCCCAAATAATTAACGGTATTAATCTTTTACTGACGTGTCCATTAAATACCACGTGTTAACTATTAGGACTGACGTGGCGACCATACTAGTGTTGGCGTGGCTGCCACAACATTTTCTTCTTGCACCTGCTCTGTATATATTATGTATTGTTTTTCCTTTTTTTTTAATTTAACATTTTTAGTTATAAAGCATAAATTAATAAATTATAAAGCACATGCATAAATGTTTTTATTATAATTACAAAGGAAAAAAGCACAAAATAGAAAAAGATAATTTTTGATAATCCTGCAACAGTAAAAATAATAATGATATTTAATAAAATAATAAAAATCAACAACATAATTAAGATACTTAAAAAATAAATAAACAATACGCAATAGAAAAAATTTTCATAAATAAATGAAATATTATCGATGGTCTAAAAATTAGATAAATAAAAACTTAAAAAAGAAAAACTGAAACAAATATGTAGAGAAAGTATGTTGCTGTTTACCAATTTCTTTTATAAACAATAGATAAAAAATAATCAATTTGACAAGGGTATTAGAAACGAAATGTCACAGCATGTTTCTATAAGATTTTTAATGCCAAACAATGCAAAGGCAGTACAAATAAAGAATACAATTTAGTTCTATATTCGAACGTCAAAAAAAAACTGATGTGGCAACTATTGGTAGCCCTAATGGTTAACACGTGGCATTTAACGGCCACGTTAAAAAAAAATTAACACTGTTAACTATTTGGGATAGAATTATATAACATAAATATATTTTGAGATATATTTACATAATAGAAAAAGTTCGAGATAGAATCGCCTAATTGACCGTATTTTGGGATAAATTTGTATGTTTACCCTATTTTTGTCCTAATAAAGCCTGCTTTCTATCTTCATAAAATACATAAATATCTATATAATATATTAATTTTAAATCGGAGACGGTTTTGATAAATTAAGCTGCATTATATAAACATTACACTTTATTGATTGCAAATTAAATTTCACATATATAGCATTTTGTATTTTATGAGAAAGATTTTTCAAATAAATCCCTTGATTCATGGTTTGATTTTGTAAAAATAATTATCCGTAAAAATAATAAAAATCAGCTTTATTTGTATAGGAGAATCTTGACAGTTGAATTCCCATAGTATGTCACCTACATATTTTATAATTGAGTATCTTTACAAATTTTGGTCAATTAAGGAAACTGTTCAAATTATGAAATACTAATAAATAAATAATAAATCCCTAAATTCGTTATTTAATATAATATGTGAATACTCAAATCAAGATTTTATCCTTTGACATTCGTTTGATTTATTAAATATTTACTCAAATTTTTACGGGTATTAAATTAGTTTTGGTGGTTGTTATTAGGGTTATTATAATTTTGAGTGATGTCAAACACTATTAGTATATGATCAAGCTTAGACTGTAATCACTGTATAGAATTATTGCTGTAATAACTTAGATTCAGAAGAGCTGAAGATCGCAGCTGTGAGGAAGACAACTGTGAGGCAAAGCAGCTGATAGCAACCAGCTACAAGCTATAGAAGACCACAACTAAGGGAAGATCCCAGCTGTGAGGAATGAAGCTGAGTTGAAAGTTCTCCATGAACTGTCTAGCTGAGAAAGAAAGAGAGACAAGAAAACTCCAAAGCTGACATCTAGATCAGCTAACTGTCACTTCAGAGAAAAGGTCTAAGACAGTTCTCAGTCAACCTTAAAACCTAGTTGTCTCTAGTGCAACTGAGATTCAAAAGAAGAATGTCTGAAGTGACAAGACATGCAATAGAGCTGACATACCAAAATGTACCTTAAAAAGGTAGTCAGCCCTCGGTTATTATCCGCTGGATAATAACCTTAGTCGATTATCTTCTGGATAAAGAGCTGATAAAGTTTGTCGCAAGTACATCAATGACACTATTTTTAGATGCCGATTTTGAGGGATTTGTTCGTTGTGAGATAACAGATACTATTCAAATCCCTTACTTATAAATAGAGGAGTCGAAGTAAGGAGAAGAAGTTACTGAGTCTACTGATTCTAAACCATCTGCGATCTAAATCTCTCTAAGCTCTCAAGACTTTCCGAGTACTCTAACTTGAGACCAATCAGGTGATTCAAAGCTTTCAGCTGAGGATACTGAGACTTTCTTAGATATTCTTCATTTAGGAACAACACCAAAATCGATTCAAATTCTTGAAGAGAACTCAAATCTTCATCTGCAGATAAAGAAACTCAGGAAGCAGATTTTGGTAAAGCTTCTAAGATCAATCGTGCCTGCGACCGAGGATAGAAGAGATCCTCCATTTTAGAAGAATCTAAGTTGTAACTTGTGTTCAAATACCGTGTACAATAAGGATTATTGAATTCCCTTATTGTGAAGGAAGAGAGGACGTAGGATTGTTTATATCCGAACCTCTATAATATTCTGTGTCATCTATCGCTTTCATTTGAATATTTGCTAAGTGCTTCAAACCCAGCTACCAAGTAGTAGCTGGAGTATAACTGATAACAAACCTAAAACCTACTTCATAAACAAACACATTTCATTGACCTAGCTGACTTGTTCAACAAGTCAACCGAGATTAAAAATCAGGCTCATTGTTTTATTGACTAACGCTTTCGTAAAGCATATACCTCTGATTTGGGACCAACTTGTGGTATCAGAGTAGTTGGTCCAAAAGACTAACTGTTTTGTATCACTAAGGACCAGATCCATTTTTCCTTAAGTGTCTGTTGCAAGCAGGTTCTGATCGATAGATTAAAGATGGCTTCCATCCGACTGTCGAAGTTTTCAGTCGAGAATTACACGAGTTGGAGGAGGAGAGTGAAAGCTCACCTGTTAAGCCAGCACGAGGACACGTGGCTGGTAATTGAAGAAGGTCTACTAAAGATCCAGAAGATCAACACCAACTGCACCACCCCCGATCAACCGAAGTATGTGGAGAAATCACATGCAGAATGGACATCTGATGATAAGAGGCATCACAACTGAAATATTTGGCCCAAGATATTCTCTTTTCCATGCTCGATGAAGATCAGATGAAGAATGTCAAAAAATGCAAATCAGCCAAGGAAATCTGGGATTTCCTTAAGGATCTTTGCAAAGAGTCTAAGAAAATCACGAGAAATAAACTCCAGGCTTGCGTAGAGAAATATGAACCATTTGCTATGCTAACTGGAGAATTTATCGTGCAAATAGAAGCTTGGTTTAACTCCATTGTCACCGAGTTATCAGCTTTGGGGCACACATGCCAAGGGAGGATTGGTTCATAAAGGTCATCGCCTTGAAGGAATGTGACCTCTCGAAGATGCCAACAAAGGATGTGTTTGCCTCCTTACAAGCACATGAGTTCGATTTGGCTCGGATGAACGAGCATGAGGTGAAGAAAATGAACCAGTAGTCATCAAAGCTAGAGGATGCTGCTTTATTTGTCAAGAAAAAGTTCTCCCCCAGAAGCAGTCAAAGCCGCAATATTTAAGACCCGTAGCTGTGCTAGTCGAGAAACCATCTACATTGACTGAGAAAACCCAAACCATCACTGTTCAGGAGCTGGAAGAGCAGATGTGAGTGCTTTTGAAAATGAAAAGGGGGTTTGCAAAAACGACTCCTACTAGAAATTCAATTCGAATCAATTACAAATAAGCTTGAGAAAGCCAAGCTAAAGGCTCAAGCTGTTGAGGAGAAGAAGTTCGACAAGTCACAGTTTCAAAGGCAACAACAACAGAGATGCTTTCATTGTAACTCTCCTAACCATCTAAAATTTGATTGTCTACAGATAGAAGAGGAAGAAAGAGAGAAGCTGAAGAAGAGCTTCCAGAGAAGGGTCTCAAAAGCTTATGCTGAGGCCATGCTGACAAGGATTGAGAAGCCTAACATCACATATGATTATGAAGTCCTTAAGTCAGACACCAATAGCAGCTCCGATGATGAGGATCAGCTCGTAGCCTTTATGGCTGACATCCGGAAAGAAGAAGCTGGAACTGCTATGATCTCGACAGAGGACGAGGTAACTGAATCTTCCCAGCATATGCATGTGCATGAGCTCGAGATTGAGGACTTGGAGTCATGTCATTCTGACTCCGGGGACTTAACTTTGGACTCTCTCTCAAAGGATTTCAATTACATATGCACCTTACAAACCAAATTTTCTCGTGAAAATGCTTTTCTTAAGGAGCAAGTTTTAAAACTAACAACTGAGCTGGAAAGTGCTCAGTCACTAACATCTGTTATTGAAAAACTAAGGGCAGAAAACTTAGTTCTCTCAGCTGAGTTAGAAACCCTAAAATCCAAAAACTTTGAGAAAGATAAAATCCTGACGTCTTTTGACAAAAGCTCGAGAGACTTAGAGCATATAATAAACATCCAAAAACCATGCACTGAAAAGAGTGGGTTAGGTCATGACTCATTCGCTTTGAATGACAAAATTGGCTTATGCATGAACAAGGGTAAGGAGAAGATAGTTTTTCTCCCTGAGAAAACCCTAACTGGCCAGCCATCTAGGCCAGCTGCAGCTCCCAAAGCTTCACAGCTGAAGAAAGGTCAGCTAGCTATAAAGCCACTTATCCTCCCGAAAGCTATAAAGCCAAGGGAAACACAGCTGCCTAGGGCACTAGCTTCTACTTACCCCATATGTACGAAAGCAAACTGGAGACAACCCAGTTCTGCCAAGTCAGATTTGAGACCCTCAACCAGCTGGCACCCGTAAAGGAAGAGACACAATTGTGCTGAGTACAACCGACAGATTGAGAGAACCAACCGTCCAGGGCTGGGATATCAATCCAAGAAGCCCAAGACAGTTGTGTGAATATAACTTAAACTTAGCTGCTAAGGAGGTCAAAATGATTAAAATTAAACAAGTATGGATAAAAAAGAAGGCAGCGAAACAATCTGCTCAGGAGGTCAAAAAGATTAAAATTAAACAAGTATGACTCCCCAAAGGGTTCATTAACCTGCTAACCCCTCAGGACCCGAAGTAAGACGAGTACCTTAATCATCCTCTCTGTGATTGCAGATCACAAAAGAAGAGAGTCAACCGTGGAAGAAAGAAGCAGAATTATGGATCTTGGATAGCGGCTGCTCAGGTTATATGACTGGGATCAAGGATATCATGTAGAAATCAAACCAATTAATGGTCCATAGTCATTTTTGGGGACAACTCTAGAGGAAAGATTGTCGTAACTGGGACAGTGAAGATCAATGGAGTAACCCTCAACGGTGTCTCACTCGTAGAAAATCTCAAACACAACCTAGTGAGCATTAGCCAACTTGGTGAGCATGGATACAAGAGAATGTTCACGAAGAATGAATGTTTGATCAAGAATCGCATCTCCAAGGAAATCATCCTCCGAGGCGTCAGAAAAGGAGGTTTATATATCATTGATTGGAACAACGGGATTCCTAGCTCGTGTTTGGTTTGAAGAAGTTCAACGGAGACCAACTGACTATGACACAAGAGGCTTAATAACCTCAACTTCAAGACCATCAACTACTGTGTAAAGCATAGTTTGGTCGAAGGGCTGCCACCTGAGGTTATGACGAAGGAA
The DNA here is from genome assembly GCA_001278415.1 of Ocimum tenuiflorum. Lineage (NCBI taxonomy): Eukaryota > Viridiplantae > Streptophyta > Magnoliopsida > Lamiales > Lamiaceae > Ocimum > Ocimum tenuiflorum. The sequence goes on along the minus strand of AYJT01029390.1, from coordinate 5,932 downwards.
GGAGTGTGCGGCTGTGTCAGCTAGGAAAGTAGACGAAAACATCTTTCAAATGGAAAGCTTTCGAGCCAAGCACTTCCAGAGTCCTGGAGCTTTTTCACATGGATTTGTTCAGGCCAGTTACTCTCCAATCAGTTGGACGGAAGAGCTTCACTGTCGTGGTGATTGACGATTTCTCCAGATATACTTGGGTGGAATTCCTGCAAAGCAAAGCTGAGGTGAAGATGGCACTACCAGAGCTAATTATGAAGGTCCAGAATGAGAAAAACTGCAAAGTAGTCAGAATCAGATCGAACAACGAGATGGAGTTCTACAACGGGCCAGTTATGGACTTCTGTGCGGATCATGGGATCAGTCATGAGCATTCAGCTCCAAGGACGCCATGGCAGAATGACCTTGTAGAGAGAAGGAATCACACATTGAAGGAAGCTCCAGATCGATGCTATCTGAGGCTCAGATAGGTCAATGCTACTGAGCTGAAGCCACTAGCAAAACTTGCTATACTCAGAATCTCATCTCCATCAACCTACGGCTCAACAAAACACCTTATAAGGTGTATAAGGGTCGTAAGCCTTCTCTGACTCTTTTAAGAGTTTTTGGTTGCCCATATTATATTCATAATAATGGGAAGTCCAAGTTGATTACCTTTTCTCCTAAAACTGATGAATGTGTATTCTTTGGTTATAGATACCCCTCTCACAAGGCATTTATGGTATTCAACAAGGCAACCCTTCCTGTGGGAAAAACATACAATGTTATTTTGGTTGAGTCTACTCTAGTGCGCAAGTACATTGCAGAGCGGACCTTGAGCTGCCCAGAAGTCGATGAAGCCAAAGTTCAGTTATGCAAGACCTGTGGTGTGCAACTAACTCAACCAACTAGGCATATCTCTGGGACCACAGCTCAACATTCAACTTCCTCAGTCGGAGTCCAAATGACTAAGAAGGTCATTGATGCAGAAGTTCTTGCTGAGACCTCAAAAGAAACAAATTTTCAAGATACAACTGAAGGTCCAGCTGAAGCAGGGGGAATCACAACTCAAGTTGAAGGCCCAGCTGAAGATAGCACCGTAGCAGTTAATTCAATTCTAGTTCAACCCCGCTTAGCTGTGGAGCCAGCTGGATCATCATCTGAGAAGGAAAATACCACTGGAACCTTAGTTGTTCGAGGGCTCCACTTCATCCCTCCGACGCCTAGCTCATCCTTATTGAAGTGATCCAACCGCCTCGTTGGCTCTGAGATCATCCAGCTGAAGATATATTAGACGACGCAACTGATCCAGTCCACACAAGATTGTGGGAAGCGTTCTTCACGTGCTTCCTTCTCAGATAGAACCTTCAAAGCTGAAGGAAGCTCTAGCAACCCCTGAGTGGATCTTAGTCATGCAAGAGAAACTTGCAGGATTCATCCGCAACAACGTATGGTATTTGGTGGATCGCCTCAATCACAAAAGATGATTGGAACCAAGTGAGTTTTCAAGAACAAACGCGATGAAAATGGCGTCGTAACCCGTAATAAAGTGAAACTGGTAGCCAAAGGATATGCTCAGTGTAAAGGTATCAATTTCAACGAAACCTTTGCCCCAGTCGCAAGGATTGAAGCTACCAGACTGTTCCTAGCATATGCAGCTCACCATGGCTTCATCATCTACCAAATGGATATGAAGAGCACCTTTTCTGAATGGCAAGCTGACCGATGAGGTTTACGTGGTACAGCCTCCAAGTTTTGTGCAAGAGACCCAGGTTTGTCGGTTGAGGAAAGCCCGCTATGGCTTGAAGCAAGCTCCCAAAGCTTGGTATGAGATATTGTCTCAGTTCTTGCTGATAAATAGATTTCAAAAAGGGAAGATCAACAAGACTCTCTTCCGCATTGAAGATGATGGAACAAGCTTTTGGTTCAGATCTATGTGGACGACATCATAGCTCAAGAAATTGAGCTTTGTGTGAGAAGTTTGCCCAGCTGATGCAAGACAACTTCTAGATGAGCATGATGGGGCAGATTTCTTATTTTCAAAGACTTCAAGTCAAGAAGATGCCTGAAGGTATATTCATCAATCAGCAGAAATATACAGGAGAGCTGATCAAGAAGTTTTGTCCTAGAAAGACAAAGACATTAAGAATCCCCATGAGCATGAATGCGCAGCTAACACTCGATGAAGAAGGTGAATCAGTAAATCCTACAACTTACAGAGGATTCATCAGATCCCTACTGTATCTAACTGCCAGCCAACCATAACATCAGCTATGCAGTTGGAGTATGTGCGAGATTTCAAGCCAATCATAAGAAATCACACATGGATGCAGCTTTGAGAATAATAAGATATTTGAAGGGTTCAGAAACCCTTGGGATTTGGTATCCCAAGGATGACAACTTGGATCTGAAGGGATATTCCGATTCAGACTTTGGGGGTTGCAGAATCGACAGGAAGAGTACCAGCAAAACTTGCCAGTTCCTTGATCATAGCTAATTTCGTGGTTCAGTAAGAAGAAACATTCAGTTGCAACCTCAATAGCTGAAATCAAAGTATGTTGCTGTAGGAAGCTGCTGTGCTCAATTGCTTTGGATCAAGCAACAGCTGCGCGACTACAAGGTGCCTACTGAAGTTGTATCAATATTCTGTGATAACAACAATGTTATTGCTATCACACAGAATCCAGTTCATCATTCAAGAACCAAGCACATCATATCTGACGCACTTCATCAGAGATCGTGTCGAGAAGAAGGATGTCTCTGTAGCATTTGTGAACACTGAAGATCAGCTTGCTAACATCTTCACAAAGCCTCTTCAGGAGACCAGATTCAAAGATCTATGTTCCCAGCTCGGGTTGTTAGAGCTGAATATGGTAGCTGAAGAAGAGTAAAGAAATTTGGCCAAGTATAAAACAACTGAGTCCAAGCTCTCAGTTGTTAGTTATATAGCTAAAGGGTAATTGAGTTCAACCTCTCAGTTAAGTCTTAATTTATAAAATTTAGACTAAGTGTGAAATCAGCTGATTCCAAGTTCTTAGTTGCGAACTAAGTATTGATTGAGGATACTATTGGTTATTAGGCTGATTATTCTGAGTGGGACGCCTAATAACTAATTAGTTATCAGTTACTTACTAGGAATACAGCTGAGTCTAAGATCTCAGCTGTGTGTAAAATTTTAAAGGTTTTATAAAATCAGATCTACAAGAACTGAGTCCAAGCTCTTAGTTATTAAGGTCATTAATTCAGGGGAATATATATCGAATGGCATTAATGTCTTCTGACCTTATGTTATTAATTTCAAAATTTGAATGCCATTAATGCACATTAAATGCAACTGTGACCAGTTAAAGATGAGATCCAGTAGGACGTTGCCACGTGGAGAGTGGCTGATACAATTGGATGTGCCCAGAATTGCCTTCTCGCACGACCTTAGCTGGTCAATCCTGTTCCTTCGATCCTACTCTATGGTTTGAATCTCAGCTGTTGATGGATTTAAACCTTGCTATAAAAGAAAGAACATCAGACAGGATCATATTTTTTGATGCTCTGCATCCTCACCTTCTTTTTACATAAATCCCCAAATCTCCCTTGAAACCCTACTCGGAAACCTTCAAACCTTCTAATAGTCTCCTATGGGATCCATTTCTCCTGATCAGTCTGTCCAAAACATTCCAGAGGCCATTCTCCTTGCCACCCTCTCCTCTATCACCAAATCGAGAGCTAGAGAATTGATAAATGCTGATAAAAGGCAAATGCTGAGAAAAGGCAAATGCAGATTGAGAAAGACAAGATTCTCAATCTGCCTCTCCTCAAGAAAAAATATGTCGATGACCTAGAGCCTGTTGAGCATCTGGAGCGAAACCTCTAGAAATTCAGAGTGTTGCAGTTCGTAATTTCTGCCCCGTGTCGTTTCTACCCCAATCTTGTAGCCGAGTTCTACAAGGCAGCTAATATACGTAAGGACTCTCAGGCTTTCGTCACGAAGGTCTATGGCACTAGAATCACTATCTCTCAACCATTCCTTGCCTAGCACTTCAGGTTATCTCAGGAATGAGTCTATATTCCTACCTACCTGGCTGATTACACTAAGCCAGAGGAAACCCACTGGCATCGCTGGAAGGACATCTCCAAGAAGGGTCAGATGCAGTTCAAGTTGCAGACACCGAAGGGCACCTTGAAGCCAATATACCAGACTTTGTTAGATATTGTAAATAAAGGGATCGTGTGCGATCTTGGGACCAAATCGGAGCTGTCGAGCAAGAAATACAAATCAATTATGGGAAGAAAGCCAACTGGGCTGATTTCATATACGACAAGATGATCAACAATGTCGTAAGAAACCACACCATCCAAACCACCCACGTCTTTGAAAATCATGTCCACTTTGGACTTGCCATCAGCCACATTTTGGAAGCTCTCATGCCAGCTGTGGGCCCCAGGAAAGAACTGGGAATGTATGACTTCATTACCCCATCAACCAAAAAGAAGCCCGACTGAGACTTCAAAGCGAAAAGGCTTTAGAAGCCAGCTGTGCAAACAACCTCTGATGCCGAATAAAGCCTTCCTCCGAGCCATGATGCAGGCTAAATGATGGCCACCATGGCTGAATCGGACACCAGCTCCCAGAGGAAAAAAGCTGAGGCAGCTGCAGAGAAGGCAACTGAGGTTGAGACCTTCAGGAATTAGAGGTGATGCTCCTGAGTAAGAGGAGAATGAGTGGTAAGGTTGTGTCTACCCCTGCGAAGAAAAAGTCCCTTGTGACTTTGGCTCAGAAAGATGCAACCTTGGCAGGCAAGGGCACGAAGCCAGCTGTCAGGGTGCAAAAAAAAAACAAAAAGAAAAAGCAGAGATCGTGCATCAGCCAACTGCTCCGAACAAAGTGAAAAGGAAGATACAACTGTCGAGCAGTGAAAGCATTGGCTCTCTGGAATAGATCATAGATGAGGGCATCATAGTGGAGAGTCCAGCTGAGGATCAACCTCCACATCACTATTGGGATCTAAGGCTTGATGTCTTTTCATCTGCTTCATCTGAAGACTCAATGATCTTGATATCCCCCGCCGGTCTTCCATTTAAATTTCACACGTGTCAGAGGATCTCTGACTGGTGTCTGCCTCTCCCCTCCTACGATGCTGACAATGCATATATCATTAGGTGGAGTTGGTCGATGGAGGACATGTTCGAGGTTAAGGCTCAGTCCTGGCTAGAACCATTCTTCAAAGAACTACAAAATTTGGGCAATGATGAGGATCAATTGGTCCAGCTAACCCTGCAGGAGGCAGTCAGGGCTCAGCGATACCTCTTTTGGAGGTTCTCCTTGGAGTTGAGTGACTTGGTCATCCCGTTGGCCTGTTTTGGATGTACCTTCTGGAAACACGGGGAGATATGGTTGCATCAGTGGCTAGGACATGAAGTGGTCAGGCTTTTGAAAAATGGGGAACTGATACAATGGATCAAAGATATTATCACCTATCGTCTGACAGTTGGGTTAGATGACCTGCCCCCAGTAAGCAGAACTAATGAAGAGCCAAGTCGGCCAAGTGAGCCAAGCCAACCCACAAAAGGGATTGTGATTCGATCCACCCCTCTAAGTCAATAGACCCCCTCCACCTAGCCCAACCCAAGATCAGTCCGAATCTCAAATTCTGATCATTCAGACTGACATAGATGCAACTCAGCTCCAGAGATTTAGCCAATACTCAGCCTTAGAAGAAGAACAGACTCCTTCGACCAGTCCAACATCTCAGGCGACAGCTGATGTTGAGAAAGCTGCCTCTGACCCACAAGCTACACAGTCTCCATCTCAGGAGAAACAACGTGATGGAGCGGAAATAGTTGCTCCAATGAGGCATCCTGTCAGCCCAGTCTAGGAAGCTGAGGCTGAAGATGTGCCTTTTCCCTCCATGCCAGAAATTGCTCAAGAGACTCAATCGGGCCTCCCAGACTTGAATGAGGGAGAATGATT
>AYJT01029368.1:0-15480 GCA_001278415.1 Ocimum tenuiflorum | reverse complement strand
ATGGATGTAACATTTGGAACAAGAGTTTTTTCGGTTATAACTGACCGAATCTGACCGAAATTCCAGGTTCAGTTTTCGGTTCAGTACAATATATCTGGGTTGGCTATTCGGTCGGGAAATTTTTGCATCGGTTATTTTTGTCTGAATTTTTGGTCCGTTTTTTCCCAAACTGACCAAATGCACACTCCTAGTTGTTGCATAGGTAGAAGGTTTTTGTATGATATGATTTATCCTGTAACGGTAAGAGCACTAAATGGATAATGCCGAAGGATGGCAGCAGGCCTTCTGTTGTTGAAGGAGATGGTGTTTTCTGCATTTTATTTACACGCTAATATGCTATAATAGTGAAATGGTTTTGTTTAGATAGTCAAATTGATCAAATAGGATTTTAGATTCTCGTAGGTATACGTCAAAAATAAAAAGCATAATGTGGCACAGTGGCCTTCTTTCTGATTTATGACTGGGGGATCATCATGTTTGCAGAGCATCTAATTGGAAATTTTGGACTGGTGAAGTGTTTAATGCTTCTTGGAGGCATCTATAAATGCTCCAAATTTTACTGGTTCACCGTTCTGATATTTTCTGGCACATGCACTCAGTATGTTAGGAAATATAGACATGTCTCTTTTCTACTCTCTCTCTGATTAATATGGATTATGTACTCTCCTTTTTCATCGAAGAGTGTCTTTCTGGTTGAGATCACTTTGCAAGTCTAAATTCTCATGTGCTGTATCCATGGAAATTTATTGATTTTGAGATCTTTTACAAGCTTTTCAACTGCAAAACGACTTGTTTGTTTGGTTTGGTTTTTACTTTTATTAAATATTGATCAAGTTGATTCTATGTTATTTGAATAAGTGATTTTAACCATATTGTACACACACAAAATTGTAGGTAGGCGGAAGCATTTTGCCTGCATCAGTAATATCTCTGTATATTATGTACCTATGCTACAGCGGACTTGCCAGTGAACCTAGGGATTATGAGTGCAATGGTCTTCACAAGCATTCTAAAGCAGTTTCATCCAGTAGTCTTGCTATTGGATTACTCACTACCGTGCTATCTGTTGTATATTCTGCTGTACGTGCTGGGTCTTCAACAACTTTACTTTCCCCTCCAAGCTCACCCCGAGCAGGTGACCAACTGGCTGACTCTTTTCCTTTCTACTATTTTATAAGTTATTGCTGTTAATTTGGTTGATTTGGGATGAAATTCCTGTTGTTCAAATCGTGCCCTTGATATATGCTAGTTCTCCAAATTGGGTTGACCACTACTTCTTGATTGATTGAAATGGTCTTTTTTCTCAGCATGAATATTATTTTAAATTATGAAGGCCAAATAGTTCTGGTTTGCATTTTCTTGGTTTTACATTAGAAAATAATTTTTACGGATATAATTATCTAGTGGCATCATATTATGACAAGTAGTGGAAATTGAAGTATGATGCCCTGAATCTGATGATGTTGGTCTGCCAAATACATTAAATCTGTCTTGGTTGTTTGAAGGTTCTGGAAAGCCCTTGTTACCTTTGGATAAGACAGATGAGCACCATGACGAGGAAGGGAAGTCAAAACCAGTGACATACTCATATTCCTTCTTCCACTTAATCTTCTCTCTTGCCAGTATGTACTCTGCCATGCTGCTCACAGGTTGGTCAACCTCGGTGGGAGAGAGCGGGAAATTGGTCGATGTAGGCTGGCCATCAGTCTGGGTTCGTATTGTTACCAGTTGGGCAACTGCTGCTCTGTTTATATGGTCTTTAGTCGCGCCCATCATGATCCCTGACCGAGAATTCTGATCGTCCCAAATGATACTTGTGTCTGGAAAATTTAATGTGTGCTGTTGTGTTTGACTCATGTAAAATGTTCAAATCTTCACCTTTGCTGGAAAAGATTTCAGTGAAAAGTTACATATGTATGTATTCGGTTGCTTATTATGTGTCAATACTTGTGTATGAATGTATGATTTGGTTTGCTATGATATATGGAGTGCTATTGAAAGGTTCGTGAATGCAGCATTCACACATCAACGGACTCATTAATTCGTACTTCCTATTTGTTAGGTTAACATGTCTGTGAAGCATGAGTGTTCTGAGAAACGAGTTCCATGGAAGAAGCTTTGTGTGTGTGTGGGTTTTCCCTTTTGTTAATATTTATTCCTAATAATGATTACATCACTAACTTAACTAAAATGGGATTGAATACATCAAACCGAACGTATAATTATATTGGACTAATTAGTCTCTCTACCACGCAACAAAATCAATTAAAACAGAACACCCTTATGAAGTGCTAATATTTTGTTTCAGATTTGGGAAAACAATAACAGTTTCAAATTTGCCTTAAAGAGCCCAAAGAGTAAATATTATCATGACAATGAAAAATATTTGCAAAAGTTTCAGAGTGAAAGTATTAGTGTGATACTTGAACATGTATCATAACATTTTTTTTAGGATTTTAATAGAAAGTAACAATGACAGCACAAGCTTTGTTTACCTAATTCGTCAAAAATGACTACGTCAAAGGAAGTTATCAAGTCATGATATTTTTTTTCTAAAGTGAATTGTAAAAAACTGATATTTCCTCTCTGTTTATAATAGGGCAAAGTACTTCCCCCTCTCTTCGCTTCATAGTTCATACTCAACAATCTGCACTTAGAAACTAAATTCAAATACAATGTATCATCTCTCCACCTCTTAAACTATATGGTAGCGCCAAGTTTCCATTTTCAAGTTTGAAGGTAGGTTGAAGTCATGCATAACTTCAACTTTTTAAAGGTCACAATCTTCGTCAACATATCAATAGGATTCTTGCTCCCTCAAATCTTCTCAAGCTAAAAGTGCAAGGCATTGGTTCCAAACAAAAGTGGTGATACTTCAACTGAATATGCATTAGTGGCTAAGAAAATAGCAATCTAACCGTCACTATAGAGTACATTATTGTTCTTCATCTCAAGTTCAAACAAAAATTCTGCAACCACAACTACTCATTACTAACTTGTGGACAACTAAATACTTGGTAGACAAAAAGCACAATCTTTTGTAATTTAGAAGCACAATAAATTGTTTTACCACTCTAATTAAACTCAGATATAGTAGTACTCCTTCGTTTGTCAAGGTCATTTGATGTCAGATCTGCATCAACATAGTTTGCAGATGTAAGTCACAATAGAAGCACCTAGCAGATGCCACTTCACGGCTTCCTAGAGCTCTCTGTTTGGATTGGTCACAATTCCTGGCTGATGTGCAATATCTATTCATTAATTAATTTAGTAACAAATTATTAATAATCATGTGGGACACTACAAATTATACAAGGGATAAACTAGTATTACTGGAACATGCAAATCTATTTTGAAACACAATCAGCTGTGACTCTGTGAGGGAAGTAGAGGAACTGAAGAGTGAATAATAGGATTTCACGTGTTTTTCAAGGATCAGTGTTAGGCGTTGTAGTCGTTCATAAATATAAGGAAATAATATTTAGATTAAAGAGTAAACATTATCCTTCTATTTGTTTTCTGGGAAAGTGATCCTGATTAATTTTTTGGAAACTGAATATGATGTTAATTTCAGCCATTAGATTATATCTGGCATTTGCACACGTGGAGTAAGCCGTAAGGTTTAAGAATTCCCACGTTCACACGCTTCGCTCAGCAATAAATTAGTGTAAGAAATATTTACTGACATAAGAATTAACTTCTAAATTAAAATATTGAGGGCATTTCATAGTTATGGCATCTCTTTTTTTAGTGGATTTTATTGTATAATGTCCTAAGTGGATTTTATTGTATTTCTGTTATTATGTTTAACAACATCTATAACTATCGTCCTATTTAAAAAACATTACATATTTAATCGATTTTCGTAAATTACGGTAACAGAAAAGTGTTACCATTTCCACCATATTCATAATTCACCCACAAAAATAGAGTCGTGCACAAATGTGATTGGTGCATATTTAGTAATATAACAGGTGGCGGGATTCTCGTAGAAATTGTTGCTCCACTCCAATTTTAGCGGCGATCCGCTCTCTCCATTCTCTCTCTACACTTGCTTTCTCTCTCTCGGTAAACACCCCTTTGTCATCATCAAAACTCTTTTTCCTTTCTTTTTCCTTTTCTCCATACTACCTTTCATGCTCAGACGTATACTACAATCTGCTGATCGTTCACGCTCTTGCGTATGCCACAATCTGTATCTGCATTTAGCCGCCTTGATTTCAGGTTGCTTCTATTTACCAATGAGCGCGTGTGTATATATATTTCACGATATTAATTTGATTAGCCCTGTAATAGACGCAAGCTTGTTTCCCGTGAGTACCTTTCCTGCCTTTTGCAGACTCCATTGACATCACATGCAGCGATGCCGGTTGCATTTTGGTGTTGCAATTAATATTTTTTTTGGCTGATTTTCTTAGTGCAGTTTCGGATCTCTGGATTGCTCTTGGAGCTGCATTCACTCGTTTCTCAACGTCGATTTTCCTGATACTATTGGAGTTTCTGCGTGTGTACGCGTGCATTGAAGTTTTGCTTCGGGAGTAGATTGAGGCTTGAGAGCAGTAATGGCGAAGGAGAGGAAGAAATATCCGATTGGAGCAGAGCATTACACACTGTTTGAGGAGGTGGGGACGGGAGTCAGCGCTTCGGTTCACCGCGCTCTCTGCAACTCCCTTAACGAGGTTGTCGCCATCAAGATTCTCGACTTTGAGCGCACTAATTGCGATCTGGTGATCTCTCTTCTTGATTATTTGATGAATATGCTCGTGCTGATATGTGATCTTTTGTTCTGGTTTTGTTTCCATGAATTTCCGCTGAATATATTGATTTTAATGCCTGCTTATCTCGTATTTACTGGTTACGTAGGAAAGCTCATTAGCCTCGAACCTGCGATTTTAAATGGGTAAATCTTATTTTTCATTTCTTTTGCTCTGAGATAAATACATTATAAAGTGTGTGGCAGTCGATCACTGGTTCAATCAGGTGTTCTTGTCGGCCTTCTTTGTTTTATTCTATAGATTGGTGTCATAGTAAAAGTGGATTGCACGGATTGCATTAGGAAAGCAGAATTCAATAACTGATATCACTATTTAACCCTTCCACTTTCTTGAGTATCATCCTGTTGACATGGAGCTGAGGTCATTCTTAATGATTTGATTGCACTTGATTTCAAGTATAATCTTCGTTATGGTGTCTTATCATCTAGTTTAGCTTTAGTTACATATCTATATACCAGACATGTATAGGTGGGTTGAACTTGAATATTCTTTTCTTAATCGCTATCGGTTTATTTATCTGACTCCTTTATCAACTGAACTTTCTGATTCAGCTATTGCATTTTACATCCAGAATAATGTTTCACGCGAAGCACAAACTATGGTCCTTGTTGACCATCCCAATGTTTTAAAATCGCACTGTTCCTTCGTCAGTGATCACAATTTGTGGGTTGTAATGCCTTATATGGCTGGAGGCTCTTGCCTGCACATATTAAAAGCTGCACACCCTGATGGTTTTGAGGAGGTTGTCATTGCAACAATCTTGCGAGAGGTATTGAAAGGCCTGGAATATCTTCATCAACATGGCCACATTCATAGGGATGTCAAAGTAAGTAGAAAGATCTAGGTAATTTGGCCATGTTATATAGTTTTCTACTTTAATAATCTCAAACCAATTCGAGCAGGGTTCTGAAAAGTTCAAAGCTGTATATTTGGTATTCTATTCATATGGGAGACAAAACACATTTACTTGTCAAGCTTTTTGAAAGTGACTAGCTTTTCAAAAGTAATTATCATATTATTATTATTATCATCATTATCATTGTTGCTGCTGCTGCTGCTGCTGCTGTTATTGTTATATTTTCCATTTCCGTTATACACATTTGGAGGCATCAAAGTTATCTCCTAGAATGCATGGGTATGAGTGAAAGTATTTAACTTCTTTCTGTAATGAAAAGGATTAAGAAAAGAAAGAAGTTACACAAAGTGCTTTTCTGTGAAAGTAACCAAGTCCTACAGCACATCCATGGAAAAATTTCACTTGAGAGTCAACAATACCATCATAAGTAATATCCACAATCTTTTCAGATTCATGATTCAGTTCCTTCATGGTGAATTAACAGTGGGATATTCAGAGTTCTTCAGCACTGCAAATACTCTTCTAAACTTCTTATCATTTTAATTTTCAATGTAATGAGATTGCCAATATTCCTCTGTATCTTTCTATAACCTAAATTAGGGGCATGACTGCTTGTGTGTTTATTGCAGGCTGGCAATATTCTGATTGACTCACGTGGTGGGATCAAACTTGGAGATTTTGGCGTTTCTGCTTATTTGTTTGATGCAGGTGACAGGCAACGTATGAGGAATACTTTTGTGGGTACTCCATGCTGGTATGCATTGAAATCTAGAGTAGGTTGTACATGTCCACTGTCTAGTAGATTTTTAATTTTTGTTAACATTAGTAGAGGTTTGTGGAAAGAGCTGCAGAATAATGCAGACATATACTATACCCATGCATGGATGTCTGGATTGTCTAAGATTATTGGTCATGTGGTGCTCTCATGATTACTCTAAATTCCTTTTGGTTTATGATGCGAGAAATGGTGTTTTTTGTTTTGTAGGATGGCACCAGAGGTTATGGAGCAAGTGCATGGTTATGACTTTAAGTCTGTTATTTTTTCTAGATCAAATCTTAAATTGAGCTGCACATTTAATCATTGCCTTATCTGATTCACAATTTCTGCAGAGCTGATATATGGTCCTTTGGTATAACTGCTTTGGAGCTAGCACATGGTCATGCCCCGTTCTCAAAGTATCCTCCAATGAAGGTGCTTTCAGATACAGTGACTAGCCTATTTTTTTTAATTCTTTCTGCATGGATATTTTAATACCTGTTTTAAATCAAATGTTATAATGCAAAAATATTTCTAGGTTTTGCTCATGACATTGCAAAATGCACCACCTTGTCTTGATTATGAGAGAGACAAAAAGTTCTCTAAGGTATGCTTTTTAATGCATGTACTGGCCCCATGAAATTACTTGTTAGATTGAGATGCTATTATGTTAAACTTTTTTGTGCCTACTAGTCCTTTAAGCAGATGATTGCTAGTTGTTTGGTGAAAGATCCCTCCAAAAGGCCATCTGCAAAGAAGTTGTTAAAGCATTCTTTTTTCAAGCAAGCTAGATCTAATGATTATATTAGTAGAGTTCTTCTGGAGGGGCTGCCAGAACTTGGTGACCGTCTTCAGGCAATAAAGGTCTGTCTTCTGCGATGATATGAGCATGTTCTAGCTGGGGCTCTTTTTTTTTTGTTGGATTATATACTAATAAGTCTATGAATTGGCTATAGAGAAAGGAGGAAGACATGCTAGCACAAAAAAAAATGCCAGACGGGAAAAAAGAGGAATTATCCCAGGTTTGATTTTATATCACTAGAAAACACTTATTGATGTTGCTAAGTGGGCTTTGTGCCATGTTATCTATTAGTTTATGTTATTTTGGAATTGGTTAATGTAGGAGAACTTAGAACTTTATTTATTTTCTTAAAGTCGTTTAGCATATGGTTGATTACAAAAAAACTCCTAAGAGTTATCTATTTTAGGATATGCTTGAAATTTATAGGACAACCTTGATTATTACAAGTATAATTATTGTATTACAACTTCCCCTTTCATGGGTGCAATTTGAAATATATGTACATGATGTACATGATAAGAGGTATTTGTAATCACAGACTTAATTAGATACTTTGTAATAAGATGAAATCTCAATGATAGTTTATGGCCTAATGTCAATTATTAGTGTTATTCTTTTGACTGCAATTATATAAGCTGATTTAGTATAAAATTACGCAATATATGATGTATAAAAAATTAGTATATTTAGAACTAACAGATAAGATCATTCGTTGAATCGGTGCTATTTTGCCTGGTTAACCTCTACAAATATTCCATATATCACACCTAAATTTATGATGTCAACAAATGAAACATCGAGTCATAGCAGCAATTTATACATACTTTTTATCATTGATTGCCTTTATTTTTCAGGCTTCCCTTGGTTGAATTCTGAGTCCTAATTGACCTTACTTTTAGAGTCGCAACTTCTTATCTTGCTCTTCTGTCAGAAATTATATTTGCAAACTATTGGTTATAAAGAATATGTAATGTGGAATATGATTATGAATTTATGTTATTCGTGCTGAAGAGATCTACGGTAACAAATACTCCAGCTACATGTACATTTACATGTACTCTTTTAGGGTCCTTGAATAAGGATCATGAAACCTAGCAAATATGTTCTCAACACCAATTCTTTCAACTGCTTGTTCTGCAGATATTTTAATTTGCTCAAGTATCATATGCAGCTGGTAGGATAATGGCAGAAATGATACTATAAAGGAATAAGTAACAAGTTTTCTGTTTATGAACAGAATGAATATAAACGTGGGATTAGTGGTTGGAACTTCAACCTTGACGATATGAAGGCGCAAGCTTCACTGGTATCTCTGCTTCCTAATTTTTCAGTGGATTGTTTTATTTATTGCAGAAGTATGCGGTGATGCAAGTATATGATACATTCTTGGCTGCTTACAGGTACAGGATGATGATATTATTTCTGATAAAGATGAAGACATGCAGACCAAATCTTTTCAACACCAGTCCTTGTCCAAAAGTTCAAGAGTACTTCAACACCAATTGTCCACTGCTAGTCAATATTCTGATGCGGCAGATTCTGTAAGCTAATAATAGTTTTCTCCTTGACGAAAACATTTTAATGTCTGATATCCCACAGGATGATAATAATGCCCATGCTTCTGTCTCATCAATGGACTCTACATCTTACAAGTATGCAATCATGACTCAACTTTAGCTCTTGCAAGAGTGCATGTTTTTCATATGCCCCATTAAGTGTTTTCTTCTGCTTATATTCCTTCTTTGATGTCGTATATTTATTAGTATCTGTGATCTTGCCTCCATTTTTCACTTATTGCATATTAACTTATTTGGTCTCCTCTGTGATGATCAAAATCCTGCTGTTCTATTCATTCTTGTAACAAAAAAAAAAAAACTGTTGCCACTGTTTTTGTACTTATTATTTTTTATACACTGCTTCTGATCTTTGGTTTTACGCTATAACTATAATTGTTTTCTCTCGTAGTGCTAAATGTGAAAAATCTGATGATGATGGGAGTGCTGGTTCAACTTTGGAGCAGCCAATTACAAATACATCTCCTGGCAATGAGAATCACGTAGCAGAAAGGTTAGCATTAAACGTGACCAGAAAATTATCAGATGGGCTCGCTCCAAGTTTGAACCACTGGTATAGCCTAATTTTTACTAAAATGCTTACCTCAGTCGTGACAAGTGCCATTCTTTATTCTACTTTTGATATTTGGCTCATAGTCAACTAGCCTTAAACTTCAAGGAAAAACCTTTGACTTACAAGGCCGATCGTCTTGGTGAACTGACTGTAATCATAAAAATCTGTTCAGCAGACAACCATCAGAAGGGGGTATTTCATAAATAACATAAGAGTTATGATGCTTCACATCAATTGGATTACAAATCAGTGCTACATTATCTATAAAAACTTAAAAAGACACACCAAAGTTGTGAGATTCTCTCTACCCCATTATTGATTTTGTAAGTTTGAATTGTTAGACGGTCCTTACACCCATTCTGGCCACAACTTGCTCTTCCATAGGTCTGAAAGGGCAATTCTGATTACTGCCCATGTTGTCACTGCTTCCCTCTCTGTATGAAATTATCAATCCACCTCCCAGCTGATGCCCAATCTAGAATTATTAACCCCACCTGACTGGATTTTCCATGCATAGCCCCTACTCTAGAGTCTCTCTTCTCCTGTGAATCCAACCCATGTTTAGGTTTAAGAGGAACACTAACTTTTGACTTTTTTTCTTTTCTCATATCTCAACAGTAACTTTTTTCGACAATTAATAAGACTGTTCTAGTGAAAATAATGAGAACAAATCCCAACCAGACAAACAATTACATCTAAAATATTTTCAAATAACAACTATTTCATAGCGAGAAACAACTTAGATTGTTGATTAATTCTCCTCATCTTTTCAATTTCCCACTGAGTTCTATTGATAGAGGCACTATTATGTTTCCTTAATTAGTGTCAATTAGGTTTTATTATGGTGGTCAAATAATTAGAGTAAAGTGTCATGATGGGCTGCGTCCCTTCATGGGCTTGAATCAGGGTTTGCACCTTTTCTATTTAAGGAGTCGTCTAGGTTGAAGTAAGGGTGTGGAGCATTTTGAGTTTTAGGGAGCAGCTGCGCTGGTTAGGGATAGCTTAGCTATTTTGGCCTCTTTTGGGGGGTTTGTCTTCCAGTTTATTCAATTAATACTTCCGTTCAGTTATTCAGTATTCTATCAACGACTCACCGACTCACATGGTTTAAGCATGCAATCTTTTAGCGCCTGGGGGTGGGGTTGACTTATGTCCTATAGAGCTGCATTAGTCACCCATCCAACGCTCTCCCTGTCGCTTAAATGCCTTAATGAAACTTTATGAATTGTTATTTTTTATTCATTATCACACTGCCCTAATTTTTTATTAACTCCTCTAGAATTTAACATTTTCCAATATGTCATTCGTCTATTGCTTAATTGACCCTTTTACTGTCTGCATTTAACTTGGTGTTCAAAACTTGCATTGTTTAATTGTTATAATTCTGGAGCCTTTTCCATAACTAAAATATGTAAATATGCATAAACCCTTAATTCAAGGAACTTTAAGTGTCTGTTCTGACTTCTTCGAATGAATTACCTGTTATTCGCTTTTTGGAAATGTGACTTATTTACATGAACTAGTGAATAATATGCGTATTCACATGTATACCTTTTTTTAAAAAAATGTGTGGTTTTTTACTTGTGATTTTGCATATTTTGATGAAGTACAATT
The DNA here is from genome assembly GCA_001278415.1 of Ocimum tenuiflorum. Lineage (NCBI taxonomy): Eukaryota > Viridiplantae > Streptophyta > Magnoliopsida > Lamiales > Lamiaceae > Ocimum > Ocimum tenuiflorum. The sequence continues at coordinate 4,549 of AYJT01029368.1, read as the reverse complement.
ATGTTTATTCGAGATGAATAACTCTAATGAATATTATTAATACAAATATATATAAATAATACTAATGTATGTATATATTTTTATATTACTGTCCCGAAATTAAGTATTTGAGAGAACATACTATTTTTGAAAAAAATAGGACTCTTTTAAAATAGTCCATTCAGAGATATACTAGTGGTGGACATTCATGTGATGTCTAGATTTGATCCTCACTCCCCTTCCCCCAGCTCAACTTTTATGATGTATAGATTATTCATTCATTAGGGTTTTTCTTAATAAAAATAAGGCTCTTTCTAAGAGGAATGTATAGATAATTCTAGGTTTCTCAAGTCTACTTTTGGGTTTCTCATCCGGTGTGTTTTTCAATGATTTATCCTTATCATATTAACATGTTCCTTTACAATTTGTGACGCTTAGTGACAAAGTCCAAAATCACTCTCGGAATTCGTCACGGGCGGGACAGACCAATCTGCAACCATCAGAAGCACAGTTCGAGATATCCACAGGTCCAAGAGCATTAGGTAAGTCATCCGTTTTCAGATCTTTCTTTTCTTAAAAAAAATTTCCAATGTGATATAAACAAATAAACAATGATATATAACGTTATTGAATGAGAAAACAAGAGGTTGAAATATCTGTGTGATATTCCTCGAAAATTATTCTTTTGATTAAAGGGTAAACTTTACAAATTTTATATATGAGATCAATTCCAAAGCACTTTTTAACTATAAATCTAGCATACAAAATTCTATCGGTCTAATTCTAGACCTTGTTATAAGTGTTTGGTTCTCTACAGATCTTACAAAAACATCAAGATAAATAAAGTTGAGAGGTTATTATATTGATTTGTGACCTATGAAGAGCCGTATGAGGTGAAAATCTCATATGCAGTTCTATAATAGTGACAAGAGCAGTGATGTTATTGTCGATTATGATCATCTAACATCTTAAGTACAATTGATATAGTTTAAACACAATCACAATATGGTTTTGGGGGGATGGAATTTGCGGGTATCATTTTTCTAATTTCTTCGCTAGCTGAGTGTGAGCGTGAGAGATTACCTTTTGACTTACCAGAAGCGGAAGAAGAATTAGTAGCTGGGAAATAAAATACCTTCAAGGAGATGCCTCAGACAATTTGTCTCCCTAATTCCAATCTTCATAGCATAATAACCCTATTACAAACGTCTACTATATATGAAGAGTAAAAGTTAACTACCAAGTATAAAAAATAAATATCAGATCCAATCCTATTCTATCTCTAACAAGGATCCTTATCTAAGTTTATCTTGTCCTCTCGTCATGTGTATCACTATGAACATATTTGGTATTTAGTATCCTATAGTTTATTTGGAAACACATTCTTATGATGCAGTTAATGGAGACGAAATTGACGAGAAGGCCAAAAATCCAGTTGTTCAGCAAAAAGGACGATTTAAAGTTACATCAGAAAGTGTTGAGCTGGAAAAGGTTAATATCCAGATATCGTTGTGTATTGTTTTTATCATTTGTTTTGATGTGATGTTTGCTTTCATGCAGATGGCTCCAACTCCTTTACTACACAAAAGCCACAGCCTGCAGGTTGGTTTGAAATTTGAAATGTAATTTATATACATTTCACATGTTTATAAAGTTTTCTTTTGGAAAGACTGAAGCATGGTTTTAGTTCTCCGGGAATCGTGTGGTTTTGATTGAAAAGTTTTTATGTTCTACTATATCTGTGACATATCTTCATGTTTCAAGCATTTGATTCTTTGTTGTCAAGGAGAGTGTTAAAATTGCATATGCCTATATTCTAGTAATTCCTGAGCACTGAGTGAACTGATCATATTATATATATATGTGTGTGTGTGCGTGAGAGAGAGAGAGAGAGAGAGATACTAGGATGACCTAACCTAGTATTTCGATATTTAGGTGATTCCACAGCTTCCAGCAGTTTCTTCGCATTGGCCTTCTGAAGCTAGTCCATCAAACCCGTATAGTCATGCCCTTTTCTCCCATCTGCAGAATATTCTACTGATAAACACTCTTCAAAGGGTAATGGTCCTTGACAATAACTTATTCCTTTTTGTTTTCAGTTAATGTCTCATCTTTTTTGCCCGTTTGCCCAACAGGATAGTATTCTTAGCGCAATGAAGCAAATTGCTGTTGGTGATTTTCCAGGTATCAGCAATTAATGCAATATATATACACACACACATCAATCTTGTATGCATATTATTTCTCATCTGATGTGACCATCTATATTTCCAGATGCAGGGTCCACGCCAGTGAACATAGCAATGGCAGAGAAATCCATGGTAAGAAGAATTAGGGGCTCTAGTAGCATGTGTCGTAAAAATCTATTCATCCACAAACATTTTACTTTTGGGTTGTCTATAAATGCTAGCTCTATATGTCATGCAAGGTCAGTTGGAAACTTTAATTTGAGTACATAACCATTTCAAAAATATTTTCCTTTATAAAGCTTGAAGCAACTATGAGCGTATTAACAGAACATTTGATTGATGTAGCTAACTTTTACACATCTAGATGTAATCAAGTTATGTAACTTGCCCCTGGAACCGTATCTGATTGCGACATTTTCTGTTTGGAGGCTAAAAATATAAATTTTGTTTTTTTTAGCTGGAGGCTGCTCATGAAAGAGAAAAGGAGTTGATTCGAGAGATAACTGAGTTGCAGTCGAGGTACTTATTGCTGCTCCATGTTTTATGTAATGTCAACCTTAATGAATTTTAAATAGGAAAATTTCTTGTGTAGGCTTGTACATAGTCAGGAAGAGATCCAGAAATATAAAAAAGAGAATCACGGGTGAAGTGCAGTAGTAGTGGGAATTCTGGGTGCTTCCTAACATTAAAAAAGATAGCAGACAGATGCAGTTGCTGATATTATTATTAGTCGAGTTATTTGAATCTGTGATGGAAGGTTACTAGTTTAGCTATGTTCAGGTTGGCTTTACTCTAGCTTGTTCTTTCAGTAGCAGAGCTCCAAAATCTGATGTAAGTTTAGCTAAACATTCTGCACTTCTTTTCCGTCATACCATTGTTTTCTTTTTGGAATTTGAAACAACAGAGGTACCATATACTTGGCGCTTATAATTTGTAAAATCTCTATTCCTAAATTGCCACTTGATTCCATGCTATCCTTTTTCACTCCACCTATACTAACTGTAAATGTTAACAAACACATACACATGCTGCCTTTTATTTCAAGTATTAGCACCTCGCCTCTAATTTCAGTTGTAACATCCGTAAGATCCCATCGATGTTGAAGTGTTTACCGAGATGTAGTTTGGATTTCAATTTTCAAAATTTGCAAATTTTTAACGTAATAGTCCTTTTCTTTCTCAAGTTAATGTAACAATTACTTAATTTTGCAATTTTCACATAATCTTAATGTTACAAATTTAAAACAATCTTATGAACTTTCGCAAATTTGACATATCAACTTCGAAGTTGAAATCATCTAGTGGTTATTCTGATGAAGTTTGTTCAACTTTGAATTGTTTTTTCTATTGTGATAACTAATGAATAGATTGAAAACCAATTCTCCAATAGAATTGATTGTAGTAAACAGTTTTAGAGATTTATAGTCATCAAATTGGGAAGATGGTTAGATTATTTAGAGATGCTAAAAATTGATATTAATTATTAGTTAAAAGTTATGATTCCACACAATCAATTAATGTGTATTTGCTCAAAAACAAAACAATGTGTATGGATTCAAAATAGTTACGTTGGGGGATTCACCACAATGTGATGTTGATATTAAAATTTTTAATTTTTTAAATTTGTGTGAAAATTGCAGAAGAATTATGCAAAAATACCAAAATTTCATGTTAAAAGTTGGAAATTTGCAATTTTAAAAGTTTATGGAAAATTCAAAATAAGTAATTATTATGTTAAATTTGGGACAAAGAAAAAACTTGAGAAGTTGTGTACAGATTTGATATTTCTAAAAATGTTATTTGAAACTTCCAAAAATAAGTAAAAATATGTTAAATTCATACAATTAACTCTTTTTCCGACATCGTATTTCGGCCAAAATAACTTATTAAGAAAGATAGTGACGCATGGAAAATCCGTAGTGTGTGTGTGTGGAAATATTAAGAAAGTTGGCAGTGATCTCAACCGATTTTTTCTTTCTAATTTATTAAGAATGAATATTGAAGAAAAAAAGAATGTAAAATGTGGATTGAGAATAAAGTTGATAATTTAAAGTGAACAAGTATAATTTCTGATTTGTAGAAACATAATAGCAATCGATGATTAGAATCCATCCATCGAGATGTGATCTGTTGAGCAAAAACATAGAGAAGGAGAAGGTGAAGGTGAGAGGTAGGTAGCTAGGTGAGTTGGAGGAATTGCTTGGCCAAGGGATGGTTAGGTTGAGAGAGGCGTTGAGCATCCATGATTTCCACCATCTCACCACTCACAACAAGGCACACCACATCAGCTATCCTCTGTATCTGTTTGATGCTGTGGGACACCATAACTATCGTCATCCCTCCTTCTTTCTTCAGCCTCACCAGCGCCTCCTCTATGTTCTG